>OY744525.1:76606843-76719343 GCA_963556195.1 Sepiola atlantica | reverse complement strand
TAGAAACTTATCCGTGTGGCTCAACAGTGAATACGAGAGTTCACCTCCAGCTCCAATATCCGGGTCAGTGGCCTTTAACAATCCAACTGATATATTGGCTCTTTCATTTTCGTTTATTCGAAATGTAAATGTCTCCTTATATGGTATGGGCGATACGTCGTTGACATCCTCAACATAAAACAATATTTTCTTTTCAGCCTGACGGAGTGGAACTTCTTTGTCTTGACACCTGATCGTGATATCATGGTGATCTGCAATTTCTCTGTCCAGATGATTCTTGAGAATTAGTTGATATCTCTTTGCACGGATCACCTGTAGCTGGAATATTTCATGCTGGAGATTGCACTGCGCTTCACAATTAAAACAATCAGTTACTTTTATATAAGCTATAAAACTGCCGATGGAAACGTCTTCTCTTATCCTTAAAACATTTCCTTGCGGTGTCAGCTGAGAGATAACTTCTATCTTGGGTACATTATTCTGTTCTCCAATCAGGTTCACCTTAACTATAGCAATACTCGAAAAGGGTGGGGTTCCTTCATCTATTGCCTCTAAAAACATTGTGATTGGTCTCCTGCCTTTTACTGGTAGTTTCTCATTCATAAAAATCGCCCCACTCGTTTTGTCAAGTCTAAAAAGTGTTTTAAACCACTCCAAACTCTCTGAACTTACACGATATGATACTTTACTGTTGCTGCCAATGTCATCATCATTTGCCGATATGATGACAATCGGGGTTGCCATATCATGTTCATTACTGACTGAGACATTGTAGAGGGATTTCTTGAAAATAGGGAAGTTGTCATTTATATCGGTGACAGTAATACGGATTTGCAGAATACTTTGCTTCGCTGGAGTTCCTTTGTCTTTGGCTATGACCTGAACCTTGTAGAAATCTTTGATCTCTCTATCAAGTCTCTGCTCAAGTTTTATACTTAGGTCAAATGTTCCGGCAACATTCTTGGATATATGCAATGTAAATGGTTCATCCTCCTTCTTAAACTCATAACTGATCTCAGAGTTTAAAATTCCGACATCTCGATCCTTGGCATTTGGGATCGATATCTTCGTTCCAGGAAAGTCACCTTCAGAGAACTGCAAATCAATTTGCTGGTTGGGAAACTGAGGCGGATATTCATTAACATCTTCTATTATCACTTTGATTTCGATGAGCTTGATGAATAATTGTGAGTTTCGAGCTACAACTTCGATGGTCTTAAAGCACTCATTGCTCCTACGTTTGCATAGAGACTCTGCATCTATCATCTGGGAAGTGTACAACTTTCCGGTTGTCTTGTTAATGTGAAACAAGTGGACATTCTCCGGGGTAGACTGTTTAACGAGGTGGAATGTAATCTGAATGTCATCCTGAATGTGTATTCCATTCTGGACGTTAATGTCATCGGCGATGTTCCCTACTAATATGTCCTCACCCTGACCTTCTAGTATATGATAAGTTAGATCTATACATACACAGTTGTGGAAGGCCGAAAGTAGTAGTAGATATAAATAAAGAAATATATTCATGTTATTCTCTTACCAATTCTGTCTAGAAAGGCTTCCTTAAATGCTCCTTATAGAATGAGTATCGATGTATGTTGTAGACGTAGATCTGGAATAGAAAAAATTAAATTAAATAATTTTTTAATAATATAACCATTTTTTAAAAGTAAACGGAAAAACATGATTAATACATAACTGATGTTAGGTAAAATTACAGAATAGTTAACAGTTAAGAACTCATAAATCAAAAAGAAAAACAACAACCGATAATTCATATAAACTGCATTAGTTTTAGCAAGTGGAAACTATTCGTAAAATTTTATTTAATGGTAAAATATCTCACAAATCGTTTCCATACATTAAAACTAGGCGAGTACAGTAGAGAATTTCATTCATGCGTTATATATAAATTATCTATTGTCGTTTTTGTTTTAGAAATTCTCGAGTTTTAACTATTCTTTACTTTTATCCTCATGTTATGTATTACTATCTGTAGGATTACAATAAAAGTGGGTGATTTTTTGTTGTCTCCCCAAAAGATTTTCTAGTACTTTTAATGAAGAGACACCCAGAGAATTTGAGTACTTACGTATTCAGTCATGAGTATTGATGAAGAATCCTGAGTAAGTCCCAGCAATAGTCAAAGCAGTTTTTAAAAAAGTTTTTTTAGGTTTGTTCAATTTTATTTTATTTTATTTTTTGGGTGGACTAAAATTTGCATACTAAGCGTCATCTGCCTTTAAAATTTTTTTTTAGTGGTTTTTAAATCCGAAACTGCTTCAGCCATATCCAGGATTGACTCGGGATTCTCCGTCAATATTTGGGATTGACTATACAAGTACTGAAATCCATCAAAGGAGTATCATTAGTTGAAAGAAAATCTTCTTAGGAAACCATTTACTCAAATGAACGGACATTTATTCTCATACACACTGGTTCTCGTTAGATCACCAAAGTTAAGCAATGCTGAGCCTGGGCAGAACCAAATGGGTGACCATTTGGGAACATCAGGCAAAATTTCCCTGCAAAAAAGTAAAAGTACAGCCCTGAAGATGCCTTTAGCATTAACTTTAGTATAACCTGCTAATCTACGCACATGTTGCTATAACACAACACCAGGCCCCTGAGCGGAAGTTCTGTTCTTGATCTGTGGCTATACTCCCCAGAGAGAGTGCAGAATTTATTTTTATTTCTGTCGTTTTTTATATATATATAAAGTTGGTTGTGTGTGTCGCCGTGGTTGTGTGTGTTCACTAAAGATTCTGACAAATTAAAAATGAAAGATAAAATAAGTTTATTTAACTCCCAAACATATTCTGTATTTATATTTTTTAATTTTTTTTTTATTTATCTTCCTCCCACAGCGGTAAGATGTGACACAAGGTCGGGAAAGTGGGATTTGAAAAGCCAGCGCCCGAGAAGATGAGCACTCTGGCCTACAAAAAATGCCTGGGCAGTTCTGTCGGCATTCCCCAGTAGGGGCGCCTCAGGCAGTAAGCAAGAAACTTACTCCACCCCAAAGAGGGAAGGCAAAGTCTGGGAGGGTGGACCTCCTAGAACTGCACAGGACAAACCCACAGACCGGCGGAATCAAGACCCGAAGGCCAAGACGATACCGGTCTATAGGGTGTAGTATTCATCGGAACAGATACTACATTTTGATCCTGGCCAAAAGGAGAAGAAAGATTTTTTTATTCACCCCAAACAAATCAGATTACCACTGAGATGTAAGGGCTACTGTGATTAAGAGCCAGATTTATAGGTAGCATTCCTAAGTCGATATTTGGTCAGCAAAATGTTTGTTAATATTACATTTAACTTTGTTACCTATTGTTGTGGGGTACGAGATTGGTCTAATAGATACTATCGCTGACTATTGAATAGGCTTTGCTGAGTTCAAATCCAATCGGAGCTAATGTGGTCATTACATATTAATACTGTTGGAAAGGTATTCAACTAATCATATACAATTGCTGACAATAGGTCTTGTGTTTCAGCATTAAATAATCCAAAAAAGTTGATATGCCATAAAACATGAAATAAGCCTTTAATTGTGTTTTGACATTAAATGACCTCCAAAAAGTTGATATGCCATCATACGGAAGAAACAAGCCTTTTGTTGTGTTTCAACATTTAATAACCCCAAAACGGTTGATATGCCCTAACACAGTGGAAACAAGCCTTTTATTGTGTTTTGAGCTTAAATAATCCAAAAGGAGGTGATATGCATTGAAACACACAAACCAAACCAAACGTACTGCTGTGATGACAACATAGATGTTTTAAATATTTCTTTCCAATCACACTATGCCCTCCCCCCCCCCAAAAAAAAGAGAAAATTACAAAGCAATATCTCATATTTTCTCAAATTTTTAATCTATTTATATTTACAAATTATACTCAATTGTAATACCAATGGTGTCTAGTCTTTCACCAGACAGTGAGATGGATAGAATGATAGGTAGAGTAACAGACAACACAATGAATAATTCTAAAGACAACACTGCAATGAACTGCATATTGAAGCACCAGTACTACTGTACAGCCTCAACACCCATGGGAAACCTTTGATATACATTGGACAAGTGAAAACATATGCTGCTCTGCCCTCGAAAATGTCTGTTGTTATAGATCTTCACACTCTACCGATTGGCTCTTGTAGAGTGTGATGAGTGAAGAATTTGCATACATATTAAGAAATGGCGTATTTACTTTTAGCAATGATGTCTGACGGACACATGCTTGCAATGCGTGAGCATTTTATTTCCCCTTTTTCTGTCTAGGAAAAATAAATCTGGCAAATATCTAATGGTTTTTTTGGCGCTTATTCGTAATACTCCACCACCCGTTTTATTCAACTTTTTTACTAATCAAATTTCTTTTTTCGGTGTACAATTACCTCTCATGTCGCTAGAGAATTCCGTGTTTTTTTTTTTTTAAACTTTTTTCAATTATTTTAGATTTTAGGAGGAGCGATCAGTTTCCTATATAGTTTAACGTAAACTGATCACCCACTTTTAAAGTTAAGAAAAATGGGTGGAGTAGTATTATGAATAAGCAACGTTATTTTACTAATGTATCACCACTTACCAAGGCCAAAAGCCACTTGAGAATAAGGTTTAATGAGATGGAATGATTGTCAGTTGAGAAATAAAGAACCTTATGAGAGTATTGAGAATTATTGTTGGGATCGACCAAGTTCTAATCTGTGTACATTGGATTTGAAAACGATCATGTTCTAATCTGCAGGGAAGCAGTCTCATTAAAATATTACCAATTTCAAAATGAATTGTTCCAAAATTGAACAAACCAATGCGTTTTCTAGAGCAATAGCTCTTGACATATCAAAGGCCTTTCATAGGGTTTTTGTCTGGTGATACCAGATCAGGCTGCCCTGTGGCTCCCTGAGACGAAATTCACCTACATTGACGTTTTTTTTTTTTTTCTTTTTTTTTTTTTGTAAAACTTAATTATGTTCTACAAAACCAAAAACAAAAACAACAGCCCCTCTCCCTTTCTCCCTCCCCTTTTTTATTTTATTTTTAGAACTTGAAGCATAAATCTTTTACTATAATGACCAGATTCGGCATTAAATAACCCAAAAAGGGTCGATATGCCGTAAAACAAAACTACCAAACCAAAAACGATGATTAAACATTTGAAGATATAAAGAACTTGAAGCATAAAAACTTTTACTATAATGACCAGATTCGGCATTAAATAACCCAAAAAGGGTTGATATGCCGTAAAACAAAACTACCAAACCAAAAACGATGATTAAACATTTGAAGATATAAAGAACTTGAAGCATAAAAACTTTTACTATAATGACCAGATTCGGCATTAAATAACCCAAAAAGGGTTGATATGCCGTAAAACAAAACTACCAAACCATACCTCATAGGGTTTGGCATAAAGGCCTTCTTCACAAGCTTTCTGGCTATGGGATATCTGTAATTGTCCTTCAACCATGAAATCCTTTCTCTCTGATAGGTTTATAAAAGTAGTTGTTGATGGGCAGAAGTCTTAAGCACATAGTATCAATGCCGGTGTGCCTCAAGATTCCATTCTGGGCCCAACCCTCTTCCTGATTTTAATCAATGATCTCCCAAATTAGGTTGTAAGATCATTTGTCGACATTTATGCAGATGACAATCATCTATGATAACACTTTTTGATTCTCTCTCTTCTTACCTGGAGCAATGGGGAAAAAGGTGGCTAGTTACTTTTAATGCATCTAAAACCAAGCTTATCTTTTCACCACCAACGCTTGAATCCTCACGTTGCACCAATTGATATGAATGGCTCTCTCCTTCAGTAAGTCCCCTGCCTTGATAAGCTTCTAGGATTGACCTTAACTCCGGACTTGAAATCGAAGACATACATCAAATCCGTTCCCAAGGTCGCTGGAAAAATGGTTAGATCATTCTACCATTCCAGAATATATCTCACTCCTGATGCAATCATCTACTTGTATAAGAGTCAAATACATCCGAAGATGGATTACTGTTGCCATATCTGGGGAGGTGCTTCTCAGAGCACCTTTCCTGCCTTGACAGAGTACAGGACCGACTTCGAAATCTATTGGGCGATGTTTTCTTTCCTGTAGCCTTTTTCTCACAGAAGAGACGTTGCTAGTATTTCTCTACTCTATCGTTATTTTCGTGGTAGGTACTTGACTGAGCTCTAATCTATGGGCTTCCCCTGCAAAGCATTCCCAGCAAAAACTCGTCTAGCTACAACCACCGTAAATAATTTCCCTCTTAAACCTAAACGGAACTTCGACAAGCAAAGTTTCTTTACTAGAATTGCTCGTCTGTGGAACACAATACTACAGGGATGCTTCCCATCTGACTACAATATGATCGTTTTTTTTAACTTTCCAGTTTGAGCCATTTCTGTCTTCTTCCTTTTTAACTTCATATGAATATGAATCTTAGTGCAAACATTAGCAAAGTATAATTTTGTTGTTGTCATTTTTGACAGAGGATGTACACCTTGTTCAAAGAATTGTAAATGATAAATATATTTTGGCATTAAATGACATAAACCAACCCCGCCAAAAGAGTTGGGTCTTGGGTATGACCTTAAAAGGCATGCAATGGTGAGGCCTCCACTTGGGAGCTGTGGGGAATGTGGAGTTGTCCCTTAGTTGCCATTGCTCCCAGGTCCACTCTGACCCAGAGTGGTAGTACCTATAAGGGCCCCATATATGGGTCAAATAGAACCTATTAGTGCTACCAGATTAGGCTGTCTGAAAGTTATTGACTTCCTGACTCAAAATGCACCAAACATCGATGTTTTTTTTCTTTGCAAAAACTCAATCATGTTCTAAAAAATCCAAAACAAAAAACAGCAATTTCCCTCTCTCCTCCCCTCTCCCTTCCTTCCCCCTTTCACCATGAATAAATACTTAAACATGTAAAGAACTTGAAGCATAAAAACTTTCACCAAAATGATCGAATTCAGGATTAAATAACCTGCCATAAAACAAAACAACTAAACCAAACACCATGAATGAATACTTAAATATATAAAGAACTTAAAGCATGAGAACTTTTGCCAAAATGACCAGATTCAGTATTGAATAGCCCAAAAGGAATTGATATGCCGTAGAACAAAACAACCAAACCAAACAGCAAAAATATTAAAAAATATTTATATAAAATATTTAAAAAAATGATATTAAAATGCATCAACATTTAAAAAAATGATATTAAAATACATCAACATTTTAAAAAATGATATTAAAATACATCAACATTTTAAAAAATGATATTAGAATACATAAATATTAAAAAAATGATATAGAATACATAAACATTAAAAACTAATGTTTCGGCATTAAATGACCCACAAGAGGTTGATATGCCGTAAAACAAAACAAACCAAACCAAACCCAAAAGAGTTGATATATTATGAATATGGCAAACCAAACCAAAAAAAGGGTTTAATAGGCTGTAAAACCAAACTAAACCCTAGTGGGGGTTATATCCTATAATACAAACAAACCAACCCCATAAGGGGTTCGTATGTGATAAAACAGACAAATCAAATCCTAAAAGAGTTGATACGCCATAAAACAGACAGACCAAACCAAACCAAACCAAACCCAAGAAGGGGTGTTATCCTATGAAACAGACAAACTAAACCAAACCAAGTCTGAAAAGGTTTGATATGCCATGAAACAAACTAACCTAACATAACCAAAATTATTTTTTGACCCGTGAATTTAAGTTATTTTTTCCCATGGAATTTCCGTCTCTGCGATTTTAGGCCAACTTTTACTGATAACATTTTTTCCAAGAAACATAAATCAGCTTATTCAGCAAATGTAAGCTTAGAGAATTTTCATAGAAATTCGAGTCTCTCAGACAAAATGGAAATAAATGCCAGTGTGTAAACACAAGCTAATGCACTAGCACGGGAATAAGGACATACATACTCACACACACGTTTATATATATATATATAATATATATATATATATATATATATATATATATGTTTCTGTGTATATATGTGTACGCTTTTACTTTCATTCCTTCTAAAACGCTTTTAATAGTCTTACTGAATATAAAAAAGTGACTTTGTATATAAAATATGTCACATTGTATAATGAAATTAGATATACTTTTAATTTTTTCTATTTATAGCCCATAACTATTTCCAAATAAAATCGTATGCATGGCCTCCATTCAGTTTTGAGAGACAATGGATACCCTGTGTAAGGGTGGCTGCACATGTAATTGTGAAGCAAAGGTTGCACAATCCCAACCACACCTATCCTGAGTCAGCATTGCTTGATTCCAGTAGCAAAGAGAAATCCAGGACGACTGGAAACAATGCCGAGATAAGCGGAGAGTCCATACAGCATTTGGTATTCATAAATGGTCACCCATTTTAGTACTGACCAGGCTCAACGTCGCTTAACTCTGGTGATCTAATGGGATTATGCCGTATATATAAAATTGTATTAAATGTATAATCACTCTTGTATATTTAAATCCGTCTTTAGAGACTTTGTACATGAAGTTGGTAAAATGTTTTCTATTGTTTTGACCATTTTGACACCTTTATATTTCACTGACTGGCATTCATTTACACATATACTAGCTTTGCAAAGTTTGCTACTTGAAATACTTGCAACCAACATTTTAAATAATAAACATTTTCATTCATAAGTTTTTTGTAACACACAAAACTAAAACTTTTGGATTTATTCATATAAATAGATAAATATTAACATTGTGGTAATTTTGATGCAAATTTATTTATCTTTTAAATAAGACCATAAAGAAATGAAAAGAAAGAAGATATTTATTCGCCTGAGCGATGGTGTGTGTGTGTAATTTTTTTTTTACTTACAATGTTGAAAGAAAATGCCAGAAAGGCAGATTTAAACACAAATGTGAAACCTTTGTCCACGAGATCAAAACGATTATTGAATTTAAAAGCCATAAAAAAGAAAATGTGGCATCACTAACAGGAGGGAGAGAAGGGGGGAGGGATAAAAGAGAGAATAATTTATCTTTTTTTATGAAATCACTTTAATTAATTACTGTTAATATCCACAAAACTATTGCATATATATGGAGGAAAAAGACAATAAAATTAAAAATGAATAACACCAAACATTAATTTATTATGAACTGTTTAAAAAGTAGATATGCAAATTAGGCATTCAAATAACTATCTTTGGGTTTTTCGTCTCTACTATATATACAGTATTCCAAAATATTATGTTGTATTATTGATTTAGATAACAGTAACCCGTTTTGATGGTAATATAGGAGTGATGAATGAAAAATAAACGTTCATATTTATTCATTTAGATTCAGTGGTGGACTGGGTCTAAAAGTACTGGTTCTTCTTCATTGCATGTTTGTTAACCTAATGCTGTTAACAACAGATCTCTGAACGCCTGATTTTGAGGATAATAATGGTTTTGGTCATTTTTAAGGTGGAAGTCTTATAGTGATTTGATGTCTTTTATCACTCGGCCGAACCATGTTATCTTTGGTTGTCCTGAGGGTCTTCTGTTAGGCTTTTATAAAGGAATGAAGTGCTTGATGTGCAGGTGTTTCCAACGGCAGTATCATTAAATGCCTTAACGATGACAGTCTTTTTTTTGCATATAACAGTACTCCATGGTTTTGCTTCAGTGTGACTGTAGAGGTCTTTGTTCGATATTGTTCTTAGCCAACTGATTTGGATGACTCTTCTGAGTAGCTTCCTTTGAAAAGCATCGATGCTGTTTCCTAATTTTTTGGTCGGTGTCCACAGCTCCGAATTGTACATGAAAATGCTATATATGTATGTTGTAAAGATTTTTACTTTCACTTATTCATTGACTTACTTACTGTTAAAGATTGGTTGTTGTTGTTGAGCGAGTCAGATTTTTGCATAAAGAAGATAAAGAAGATCGTTCCTCAGGATCATCAGGTCTGCATGAAGTCCTCATCATTGATCACAGCTATTTGTTAACCGGTAGGATTGCAGGTTTTTACCCCTAACACCAAGAACAGCAAAGTTCAGTGGTTGCATGCGAAGTCGAGGAAGGTTTGGCCCAGAACACCCAAAGGAATGACACAGAAGCAACGTTGTCACTCTCACTCTCACTCCATTGATTTGTGGTTCCAATCCTGACAGATTCGTAGGTTTTGTATACATCAAGAGCAAACTCTTTTGATGTCTTCCTTTGTGTCTAACATCGAGCCAAGGTATTTCCATCTTCTCCATGCATCATCTCCACCTCTATGCATGTGATACTTCTGCATTTGTATTGTTTATCCTTTTTCTTCTCGACTGGTAGCAAACTTGCTACAAAAAGTCCACCCACAACTACAAGGCTATCATTTAATTTTTATAATGAACAAATAACACTTTTTAAAATTCACATGGAAAAAAAAGTACATTAAATTATTTTTGTGGGAAAATGTGAATTTCTTAATAATTACAGTGTACATGTGCTGAACCGCACAGACAATGGGGACAGGTTCATCCAATGAAAGTTGGCTCATCACTTTTTGATCATAAGTGCATCCACAAAATTACCTGGGTTTCAAATTCATATTACTAGCAGTATATTTTCAGTTTTTTTTTCTTTTTAAAGATTTTATTTTTTTCTTACACAATTATTATTCTTAAATCTAAACTATAATTTAACCATCCACGGTTTATTTGGTAAGCATGTAAATTTACTAAAGGATGTGATGCTGATGATGATGGTTTGTTTTGAGGGTCATTCCCTACACATACCCATGCACTGAAACCGAACAGACAAACAAAATTCTTCATTAATTAACTAAGTTAAAACGCATTTTACTCTAAGTAATTTAGGTGACTGAAATAAGGATAACCCAGTAATATTTTGTGTTAACAATAATTACAAAAATACTCATGTATAAAGCGATTGAATGTTTTAAAAGTTATTTACATATCTTATAATTGTATAGGGATCAAAACAACATCACATTAACAATAGTTAGTTATAGGTTTGTAACAATACGGTTGAATTGAATTTAATTTAATGACTAAACAAAACTGTAATATTTAAAACCCTAGTTCTTAAAAAAAACACTAAATAACAGAACTAGCTGGAATAAGTAATTTCAGAAAAAATTTGAACAAATACATAGAATACATTGCCAAGGCTGCTGCAAAGAAAGTGGGATTCATCTACCGAGCTAGAACACTTCTCACACCTGACAGTATCTTATATATGTACAAAGCCACCATATGCTCATACATGGAGTATTGTTGTCACATCTGGGCTGATGCACCATCCACTAGTCTCTTCTTCTTAGACAAGGTCCAAAAAAGAGTCTCTAATCTAATAGGTCCAATGCTATCCACCAAGCTCCAGCCTCTGTCTCATCGCTGCAATGTTGCATCCTTGTGCTTGTTTTACAAGTACTTCAATGGAACGTGCTCTAATGAACTTGTTGCTCTGGTGCTCCCTCGACGTAAATAAATTCGACCAACCTGACAATCAGCTAAATCACATCCATTCACTGTGGAGGTTCCCAGATGCCGGAAAGCCTTCTACTCCAATAGCTTCTTTCCTCTAGCTGCCGGCCTTTGGAACTCCCTCCCTGCTCCCTGTTTCTCCCGACTGTACCGACATGCAGAAATTAAAAACTAATGTGAACAATCATCTTGCTGCACAGCTCCCAATTTAGGATGACTCCCAAAACTTTCACTTTAATTCTCAGTACCCCTTACGTCTACAGTGGCAACTTGCCTTGTTTGGGGTGAACTATGTTAAAAAAAAAAATTTTTTTAATAAAGCTAAATAAATTATGTTCATGTAAAAAAAGAAATGCAGGATAAAAAGGAAGACATTGCAAGGTAGAATCAAATCTGTCACCTGCATTGCAATTTAGATCAAATTTCAAAATTCTGACCAACTTAGTGTAGTTAGGCAGCATTTATTCATTTAAATATATTTTATTAAATAAGGTGGACATTTTGTGTTTTGTCAAAATTTGAACAAATATACGTCTGTAAGTTAGAATTTTGGAAAGAATGACCAACATATCAAATAGATACAAAATGTCTATATAATTTAATTAAATATATATATATATATATATATATATACATATACATATATATATATATATATGTGTGTGTGTGTGTGCATCTTAGTGTGTGCATGTGTTTTCAGGACACAATAGTCTTGTAGACCTGCTTTATTACTTTACATCTGAATCATGGAGAGCATAAAATAAATGAAATAAATCCTGTGTATTCCCTGAGGAGGAACACACATTTTCCCAGACATAGGGTCTGAGATGCACGTTCCATAGCGAATAATTCTTACTGATACATTTTGTTGTCTCTTATGGGAAATGACTGTTGTATCATTAATTAATTAATCAAAATGATGATCAGATGAAGTGGTTCAAATTTAGGCAAGATCAAAACATGCAAATGGAAATGCTCGGTATTTAACCCTTTCAAGTAGTTTGGATCAAATTGTTTTCTTGTATGTTTTTAAAAATTTTTTTTACTAATGAGCGCCATTTTTTAAAGCCAAAAGCCACTCGAGGATAAATGTTAATGAGATAGATGATTTGTCAGTTGAATAATGAAGAATATTAAGAGAGGAGTGAAAATTATGAATGAAATGAACAAAGTTTGATTACTAATGAGGACGGTTTATGACATTGACATTGTATTTGAGACGATCATGTTATAGTTTGCAAGGAAGCCGTCCCGTGGCAATGTGTTCCACAAATGGGGAGCCCTTGAAAAGAAACTCTGTCCATAGAAATTCTGCCTGATGCTAGGCACATGGAGGAAGAAGGGATTTTTTTTTGTTTCAGTAACGAGACTAGTTCTTACTGCATATGTCTTACAAAGAGGAACCAGAGATTGAAGTTAAGTCGAACACATTCAGATTCTATATACCATTTGAATGATCATATTTAATGCAATATGGTTCCTATATTTTCTGAAATTTCTGTTATCCTTTCCCGGATGTTCATCAAGATTCTGATGGGGTTTTTTTTCTTGGTGAAAATACCGATTTTATAAAATGGATTGGTAACATGATATCTTGTGCGTTTCTTAGCTTGCCGCATCATTCTCTCACACACGCATGCGCTGTCTCGAAAATTTTAAAGCTCTGGCAACAAAGGATGGTGACGCTATTTTTTCTTTTATTAAACAAATAATCTGATCGAAAATAAAACGTTTTCCTTGAAATAATTCCTCTGATAGAGATTAATAAGTTATCTTATTGTTTCTTAATAAGTTTTCCTTTTTTGATTTTATTTTTAATCGGAAACATTTAAAATTCATAACCAATTTATGTTATTTATCTAAAGTATATTTACATTGGGAAGGTTTTTATTTAGTTATTTTCTTCATATGTTGAAATTTATCCACCTACTCCTCACAAAAAAAATAACATTCTTAATTGCATTGTCGATTTTCTGTAAAATTGTTTTTTTTTTTCATTTTAAATTCATATGAATCACCATGGCACGACTTTTGACCAGCTCGGTTCTGTTGTTGTCGTTGGTTTCCCCAGTTCTTTCTAGAATCAGGTACTTACATGAAGGTTGCCAACATCCATAGTGAAAGTGATGCGATGGAATAGATAGGACTTGAATTTATCACACCCAGGTCGCCTGTTCACATCAGTATCCACTTCACTTCTGCAACCTCGCAATTGTATCCTGTGCTCAAATGATTATTAAGCTAATTATTTATCAGAGTTTTTTTTAAATTCTTCTAAAAAATGTTTGGAGGATATGTTTTCTTTTTCTATTTTGCTTTTAATTGCTTATTTTTTTCTATAATTTTAATTATTATTATTTGTTATGTTTATTATATTAATTTTGTATTCATAATGTGCATTAATTTTTGTCTTTCTTTTTTGTTTGAAGTTTTGAGTTGAGAATATGATTACAAAGAGAGATTGCATGAAACATTACTACAATTAATATAAAGATCAAATTATGTTAAATATTTCAACTGATAGTTCGCCAAAATATACACTTTCCTTTAATTTTTTACCATTATTTCCAAATTACACAACCATTTTTAGTAAAATTACACACGCTCTGAGAATTGATTTAAATTCTCTACCCACGTGTTGCAAATCTTGATAATATAGAATATTATTCTTTTTCAGATCTATTTCTTTTCAAATATGAAATTTACTCGTTTTTGTTCTTTCAATGTGTCCATATTTGTCCCGTATTTTTGCATTGTTTTGGCTTCAAATGTGACTACAACTCTTGTATATGTGTTAGAAATGTTTGCCCATTTTGTAGACAAAATATAGGGAGAGTGGTGGTGGCTTATATTTAAATCGACATATACACAGGATAAGTTACTAGTCCTCAATGTTATTTAATGCACTGTTTTCTGGGTACTTTTATAGATGACGCACCATGTTTCTGTAACGTTCGGACAGGTTACAGAAGCACCCGAGAGTTGATGAGGCAAAAACTGTCAAAAATTAAAGACTGGCAGCCGATAAATTACGACGAAGAAAACCAAACTAAAATACTTATATAAAAATAAAGAACGAACAAACCATAGCTAAACAACTGTTATTAATTAAATGTTTATTTTTGTTTGCTTTTTGTTAGAGGAACCATTGTTACTCAAATGTTTTTAAATAAAATGTATTTTTGTTTGTGTACCGGAAAGTTTCAAAAGATGATTTTGTTTGATTTGTTAAGCAAATATTGTTTTTTTTTTTACATTTTTTTCAAAAAACTCAATTAGTTCTTTGAGAGATTCAACGAGCTGACAGAGATTATAGAAATTCATTTTTTGTTATTGAACGCGATTAATTTCTTCCAAAAGTTATCGGCTGCTTGGTTAATAGTTTCGTCAACTCTTGGGCGCTTCCGAGACTTGCTCGAACGTTGACGACGCGAAGTCACGGAAACATGGTGCGTCAGCTATAAGAGTACCGTTTTCTGTTTATTCATCTATTTATTTATTTTTACCTAACCTCTTGACCTATAGTTTATTTATTAAACTGGAAAAAAAAAGTAAAATATGCTAGTTTAGATTGCCTGTTATACAACATATAAACCCAATTTGGGTAATTTAATGCCGAAAATAAATTAAAAAAAAACTTGTCTGTTCTATGGCATATCAACTCTTTTTGGGGGTAATTTAATGCTGAAACACAAAACCTATTGTCAACTGTATACAGTAAGCTGAACACAAGCTATTATTTTATGCATAGCTGAGGAACTGAGGATCCATTATTACTCTAAAGTATTAGTACGTAATTGACTTAACTGCTTCCCTGCAGATTACAACATAGTCGTCTTCAAATCCAATGTCAATGAATACTTGTCATAAACCGCCCCATAAGTAATCAAACACAGTTAATACCATTGATTGCTCATCTTTCAGCTGACAATCAGTTCATTTCATTAACCCCTATCCTAAAAAGCACACACTGAATTTATCCAAAGGATTTGAATTCGACATTGCCAATTCCATAGTCTGTGATGGCATCCATTAGGCCAATACTTTACCCCTCCCTTTATTTTTAATCCAGTGATTCTCTAGATGAGAGAAGTAATTACCCAACGCTCTCAAGGGAATATTGATCTTTTGACAAAAGTACAGTTGCATAATATACCTTTAGAATCGTGCAGGATTTGAAAGGGAAGTGAGATATCCTGAAATATCACGAAAAGAAGGCATTGGTAGAATTTAAAATCTCTGGTTAAAGAATAGTTTTCCTTTTTATTTATTTTCGTAATTGGATGCCTGGTTCAGTCCTCTGTTACCATTTATCAAGATTGTGAGAGTTTGTCTGCAATCTTATTTCTAATTATCACATTATTACATGTGCAAATGATTATAATTATTACATATAGGTATTAGATAAGAAGAGATAAATATTTTATAGATATGGATAGATGAATATTAGGTAGATAGATAGATATGAGAAAAATAGATATAAATAAAATGATATTATATATATAGAGAGAGATATGAATAGATTTATATTGGATAAATGGATATTATGTAGATATTATATAGATCCATATTAAATATATATAGAGAGAAATAGAGATATGAACAGATGGATATTAGATATATATTTATAGATATGGATAGATGGATATTAGATATATATGTATAGATATGAATAGATGGATATTAGATATATATGTATAGATATGAATAGATGGATATTAGATATATATGAATAGATGGATATTAGATATATATGTATAGATATGAATAGATGGATATTAAATATATATATAGATATGAATAGATGGATATTAGCTATATATAGATATGAATAGATGGATATTAGCTATATATAGATATGAATAGATGGATATTAGCTATATATAGATATGAATAGATGGATATTATATATAGTGATATCTATGAATAGATGGATATTATATATATAGATATATATGAATAGATTGATCTTATAGAGAGATAGATATGAATAGATGGATATTATGTATAGATAGATATGAATAGATTGATATTATATATAGAGAGATAGATATGAATAGATTGATATTATATATGGAGATAGATATGAATAGATTGATATTATATATGGAGATAGATATGAGTATATTGATATTATATATAGAGAGATGGATATGAATAGATGGATATTATATATATATATATAGAGAGAGAGATATGAATAGATGGATATTATATATATGTATATAGAGAGAGAGTGAGAGATATGAATAGATAGATATTAGATATTTATATATATATATATAGAGAGAGATATGAATAGATGGATATTAGATATATATTGAGAGATGGATATGAATAGATGGATATTAAATAGATTACTAGTTATAGATGGATGTGGCGAACGTGATGGTTCTGGGCCAAAATCGAGCTGTGGAAGTGGCCCCGACCTGCTTCGTCTCCACCATAAAAGGATCCATCTTTGCTTGGCATCTAGTTTTAAAAGTGGGAAATGGCAAGCAAAAAGGTTGCTAGCAAGAATCGAACTAACGACCTATGAGAAACGGCGTAACTGGTAGTTGCACTGAAGTGGGCGAGTCCATCTTGATAAGAGTAGGAACCCGGAATTGTCTGTGTTCTCATTGGTCAAGAGGAATTGACTGAAATCACTTAATGTCTGACATCTGCCGACTTAGAGACAAGAAGAAAAGAGAGAAGTGAGAGACAACGTCGAGTTATTTGTGAGCTGCGTTATTTTTTATTGAAGCATCAGAGAGATCGTTGGTTTCATCCATGGAACGGAGCTTTGGGGTCCGAGTGATAGACTTCCAAATTCCCTCTTGCAATTAGACAGAAAGATTGTTAAATATAGATGGGTATTAGATAGATATATCGATAAAAATATATAGTCATTGTTTATTTTTAGTACGATTTAACTAATGTAATAGTTTTTTAGAACTTAAAAAATGAAATCAACTTCAACTTCTGTGGATCAATTCTTTTCTCTATTAAACTTTTTGTATCCAACTTATTTTAAAAGTTTTTTTGCGCGGGTGCAAGTTTGGGTAGGCGCACCCCCTAAATCGTAAAGTTAAAAAAATAAAATCATGTGCTTATTTTACCGGGTTGCCGAGAATATATATTCCAAAATTCATAATGATCCGTTCATTAAAAAAAATAAAAATATATATGCTCCCCCTAAATGTTAACGTAGACGAACAACTAAAATTTTATATGTCAATTCCGGATCTTTCGAACATGTGCTCTTCAGAAATCAAAGTTCGCCTACAGAAAAATGTATTATGAAGCAACAAAAAAAAAAACTTACATTGAATCCAAGTTCCAGCGAGGAAAACCATTAATGTTACTACCCATTCATTTATTAAATATTAGCAATCATCGAGCTTTTACCTTAAGAAGTGTTGTGATGGGATAACTGACTCCCCTCAAGGCTGATAAGTGTACTAGTCTGTAGTATATATATACTATGAACAGTAGTATGTATGGTGGACTGTATTCGACGATATTCGAGTGTATTGGATTAGCGGTAGTGCTATTGTTTTATACAAGATATACGTTGTAATAAACCATCGTTTTTTAAAGACCTTACACTTTGGTTTTTGTTATAACTTCTAAGCAAGTTATATCAAAAAGGTTTGTCTATAAAAATAAAAAAGTATATGCACAAACATATATGTTCAGTTATTTGTAATTGTTGGCGATAATAAAAGCTTATTGAAAGCTGAGTTATATGCATTACATTAGTGCTTGAGAGAAAGTTAACTCCCTTACATACATTATGTTTCCCCCTATATTAGGGACGTGTATATATATATATATATATATATATATATATATATATATATTAGTTATCCATGGACACATGTTTTGCCGTTATTGCGGCTCATCAGCGTGGCTCATTATGACAGGATTTGAAACCTCGACCGCAGAGTCTGTAATTGGGTGCTTTACCGTTAAGCTATGTGTGTCCTGTCTGAAATACGTGATGATTTTATCGCTTATAGATGTTCAGTTATTTGTTATTATTAGTGAAAATAACAGCTTATTGAAAGCTTACAGTTATACGCACTATCTTAGTGCTTGAGTGAGAGAGAGAGAGAGAGAGAGAGAGAGAGAGAGAGAGAGAACACCTTTACATACATGATGTCACCCTCTATATTTGGGATATATATATATATTTATAGATTTATTTACAAATAACTGAATATATATAAGCGATAAAACCATTATGTACTTCAGACAGGTAAAGAACCTAGCTACAGACACTGTGGTCGAGGTTTTAAATCCTGCCATAGTCAGTCACGCTGATCAGCCGCAATAACGGTGAAACATGTGTCCATGGATAGCTATTTTATATATATATATATATATATATATATATTCCTACAAGATTAAATGGCTTTCTCGCCCCCCTCCCCTCAATCCAACACATATGTTTTCATGCTTTCGTTTTTATTCTCACCAGAAGTTTCATTTTATCGCATATCGACCCTTTTTGCGTTATTTAATGTTGAAACAAGATATGTATGGGAAACGATGAACTGTAAATGATTTATTAAACGTAGATTACTTTTTTAACCATAGCTGCGTGTTAATTCTTTTCCCTGAAGGAGATTGATTTGACTGGATTGAACTCGGCTTAGCCAATTCCATATTTTGCGTTGATATCCATTACATCATTTAAGCCATCCACCCTCTCACCCGAAAGCGATTTTCAAAAGTAAAGTAAAAAATGTACACAGTGCATGCCATTTATTAGGATCAATTATTGGAGATCGACCATTATGACAGTTGACATTTATCAAAGAATATAAAAAGTTATTTTACAAATTACTTTTTAATAACATAAATTTAGTTTCAATTAGCAAAAAAAATCTAGTGTGGCCCAGTTTGAAAATTTGGGGCAATTTATTTATGGTATCCATTTTAATTAAATTTGTTGGTGATAACAAAGATGGCATCTATTTGAAAAATATTCTTAGTCGGATAAAGTACTTTCTGAAAGGAGTTAAATCAAATGAAATGTTATTGTGCTTAATTACATGAATGAACGGTAAAGAAATGTCTATTCAGAATAAAATATTGATTTTATCGGTATCGGACGAAAGCTATAGATGACAAACTTAGAGGATGCGACTGATTTCACTTTATTATATATATATATATATATATATATATATATATATATATATATGTGTGTGTGTGTATGATTTTTATACAAGAAAATACCTAAAATTTAAGGCTTAATCTTAAGAGATGTTCAGGAGGAAATGAAATTCAAGGAATTTTGCTTAATTGATGCCTCATGACTATAGATCAAATTCAATGCAAATGTGAAATATTTGAATTTTTAAATGGGAGATTGTCTATATTTTGAAAAAAAAACTGAAATTTAGAATATTTATTAATTGATGACTAATACCTATTGTTAAAATTTCACAAAAATCAGAGGTATCCAAATTTTCATCAAGGGCTTCCAACTCCTTTTACAACCTTTGCATGAAACTAAATTGAACTAAATATAGTCAACATTATGATCTCTTATGCCTAGCAACTGTTCCAAAATTCATAATGAATCCTGTACATACAAATATATAAACATCACCTAACTTTATATAGCGATATATCCCAATGGAACTTTTGTTTTAATCAATAATCTCAGGTCTATTTAAAAAAAATATATTTCAAAGAATATATAATATGAATATACAAACCAAATTATTCTAAATATCAGATAATTCCGGAAATTTCTAAATTCATCCAGTTTATTCTTTAAAATAATTTACATTATTTTTAACCTGATTAGACATTTTTTCCAAAACTATTGGGTCACTAATTATGAAGGTCAAGAGCCACTCGAGCATAAGGGTTAATGAAATGGAAAGATTGTCAGCCGAAAGATGAGGAACAATCAATGGTATGAACAAGTGTTTGTTGACATTGGAGTTGAAGACGATTGTGTTGTAATCTGCGGTTGTTTTTTAAAATTTATTTATTTCAATTTATTTTCAACGGGATTAAATTAGGACTTTTTTTTTATTACCAACTTATTATAATTAAAATAAAATGGTGTTCAATTTGATTTTGTGTTGATTAAATTTAATTTTCATTCAAATTTCTGTTATTTCTTTTTAGATTATCAAACAATGGCGTCTACAATTTTTGTTTTTCGTTAAACACTCTTGTGGAAATGTTTCGGAATGTTTAAGATGAAGATTGATAAATTGAATTATTCGAACTACTATTCTCATAATGTCAAAGGTTACGTCGTCCGAAATGCTATAAAAATAACAATCATAATGAGAATAGTAGTCTAAATGATACAAATAATACATGATTCAATTAATTGAGTGAATAATTGATTTAAAATATTTTTAGAATCAATTTTTCTTCTTTATAAAGAATAGCTGTGGTTTGCATAGACAAATTCAGTATTATATAAACGGATATTTATTATCTCCAGTGCTGGAATCCACAAAGGTTTCAAACCTGTACCAAATAAGATTCTCAGTAGTCAAGTGGTTAAGACGGTTCCAGTTAAAAGCGGTCCCTATTTTTATTTAAATTATTTGAATCTAATTACCTCTGTTAATATTTGGTTTAATAAGTATTCTCTAGTCTATGGAAAGTCTTTGAAGTTTTCAAATCATCTGACATAGCTAACCCCAGCAACTGAGTATTTACCTCCCTCCCACTGTGGGAAGATTTGGCACAAGGCCGGGAAGTGGGGATAAAATACCAGTGCCCAAGAGGTAGTGCACCCCGAACCCACAAAATATGCCTAAGCAGCCCCATCAGCATTCCCTGGTAGGGCCGCCTCAGTCGATTAGCAATAAACAAGCCCTTCTCAAAGTGAAAAGATAAAGCCTGGGAGGGTGGACCTCCTAGGACTACACAGAACCATACCATAGCCCGACAGAGCAGGGCAGTTGGTACAGCAGCAGCAGCCAACTCCATCTGACTGATTATTGAGGACGTATCCTAGACTGGTATGGATTGGCAAAAAAATGTTGGCACCTGAAAATCTTACCTTGAAATGATATACCATGAGCTTATATTGAACCAACATATGAGACTTAATCTAACAAACCACTAGTTTGTGTTATTTGGAGATAGCAAGTTCAATCTTTGTAGGTAGGAAAAACATTGTCTACAGAACAAATCTTAACATTTGCACTGCAATAATTTAGAATGTTACACGTGTAAGGAGGTGATGTAATATTACTGTTACTACCCATGGAAAAATAATTCCTTCATTCTATCTTATTGTTTGTTCTTATAAAATAAGAATATATATATATATATATATATATATAAAGACTCAATGTTTGTGTGTTAGTGTGTGTGTGCCCTATAGAAAAAAAAAGTTAGCAAATCTAGATAAAATCTAAAAGTATATTTTAATGTAAAATTCACCGAGAAAGTTAATGGGCGTATTCCCGAATGTCTAAATTCACTCCTAAAAAGGCTATGGGGCAGATTTCGTCTGGGGGGGGGGTCGATTATTTCAATTTAATTTCAATTTAATTATGTATTAATTTAAATAGAAAACAATTATATCATGTAGTCTTTTTTAAAAACAAATTGCAAGTCATTCCCGTAAAAACTGCAAGTCATTTCCTCAAATTCAACTGGAAATGACATCATAGGGAGAATGCGATGTGGAGGGGGGGGACATTCAAAATTCTAATACGATAATTCTAGGAAGACGGAGAAGGACGACTAACTTACTTAGCCAACTCGTTATTCAAAACAGGAAATGAGTCAGCATGTTTTAGATTTTACATTTTAGTAGACACTGCCCGCCAGTACCCACTATTGGCAGCCCTATAAAGAAATCACCAACTAATAATTCAAAGCACGAAATAAGTCAGCATTTTTTTTAAATTTTACATTTTAGTGGACACTGTCCGCAACTCTCATGTAAATATATATATATATTGACATGTATAAAAAATCCCCCTTACTTGTACATAGAACAAGCTATACTAATCTTACTATTGAGCTATGAGATTCTAATCTACTTTTTCATATGTGCACTACCTCCACTATTGCAAATATTAGGTGATAAGAGTTCTTATGAGTATATCAGCAAGTGATGTGAGAACAGTGATCAAAGAGATAACTTAATCTGCCAATCAATTGAGTATACAAACATTGCTTTTTGATTCTGTACTCGGGCATCGCCGGGTAGCCCTGCTACTATATACTAATTTCTTCTAAATATAACTCTGTATTTTCTTAATTTTTAAAAGAAATATATAAAAATGTATGTTTTGCATTTTATGTATGTACGTTGGGGCGTTGACTGGAAAAACCAGAGATATTACCTACAACAAAAATCAAGGTTTATAATGCTTGTTTTGTCGGCTTTCTTGTATGCATGTGAAACCTAGGTGGTATATAGAAAATATAAAAAAGTTAGAGCGCTTTCATCAGCAGTGTATTCAGAGGATCCTAGGTATGAGCTGGCAGACGTATATGAGTGATGTGGAGGTGTTTCAGTGGAATGGTTGTTGCAGCATTGAAAGCATGTTACACAAACATCGCTATGGTGGGTGTGGGAATGTATGTAAGATGAGTGAGGATTGTATCCCAAGAAGTTTGTTATGGAGAACTTTGCAAATCAAAACTGATATATAAGGACTCTTTAAAGACCTCTTGAAAAATGTGAGTTCCTGAACAGAAATTGGAGCAGAATGCACTAAATAGTGCAACATGGAGACAGCATATGAGTATTGGTGTTCGTGAATATGAGAGGATGCATTGAACATGAAAAAATTTAAGAAAAGTTAGGAAAGAGGATCCAGAAATGCCAAATGAAATGGTTGCAATTCTCTATGATTGGGTCTGTGGGGACTATGGTAAAGTATGCCTCGGCAAAGCAGGTTTCATCTCCAAAAAGAACCTGTGGACTATCTCCTTCAAGGGATAGCAACTTGCAACCTATAGAGTAAAGAGTGCGAATCTGTGCCAGGTTTAAAATGGTAAATGAGAGTCTACAAAGATAGAGCCCAATCAACAACTTGCATATGACAGCATGTCTGCAATTACTGTGTCAGAGAGTGTATGAATCTGCCGGTTTCGAAAAGCCATATTCGATATGCTCATGTGTGAATTAAATAAACAAAAGCAATACTAATATTCGATACTGTGTTTGTTGCCACCCGTAAGAAGAGCCGGCTTTACCTAGGATTGAATGGAGAACCCTGTGTCGTTTTACACCCAGCCCATAACACCAAATTATCTGTTTTATTCTTATTATTTACATTTTATTATATTCAATTTTGGGAGTGGGGTCCAAGGATGTACTCAGCATTAATTGGGTGAGAAAGAATGTAAGTAAAGTGACAAGTATTGAGATAACTTTTGGTAAATTTATAGCCTGTAACCCCCCTCGAGATACATCCGGCGTTTCCAAGAAATAATTCAGGATTCCTGTGTACTCTTGCTTCCAGCAGGAAATAAAGGGTTTATACCTTTCTGAATGTTATTAGTGCATAAGTGAAAGTGATCGATCTAATGAGATTTGATATTCTGTGGTGGTATTCATTACATTACTCTTGCCTCCACCTCGACCTAACCCTTTGTAAGGGGGTGGATGAAGAACTAAACAACCCACGTAGATATATTGACCATTTAGTTCCCAAGGATTTGAAGAAGTCACTTGAAAACAGATTTTGAACACTCCTAAACTAAAACCTGAAGGGAAGCCAATCTGTTAATGTGTTTACCAAAATGACATAAAATTGTTCGATGCTATTTAAAAATATATCTAAAGAAATTAAGAAAAATGTGATTTCTAAAAACAAAAATTCTGAATCGTGTGATTTTCTTTTAGAGATAAATAAATGTGTCACTAGTTTGTTGAAAATAAATAGGATTTCAATTATCAACAAAGTCTTGAAATATGTGAAAAGTTTGTATTAGTAGTAGGTAAGTTGTGACAACTTTTATGATACCTTAACACTGGAATTTCCATTGGTATGGCTATAATAACAATCTATTACTAATGGAGATTTGGTATCTGCCTGTCTAAAGCTGAAACTATACTATTCTGTTAATTGTACTATTGTACAATCTTTCAATACTCGATTAATTGTAGGTTAGTGTAGTATCTGAAGATGATTTGACGAATCAAATCGAAAGTACTCGCGAAAAAGGAAAGAAAATCGAACAAGAAACCCACGGAACTTACATACACCAATTTGACTGAAATACTAAATGGACTATTCGGAAAATTGAAAAAATTAAAAAAATATCTTATCAAGCAAAAACACTCTGTGTTATTTAATAATGTTTTCCTAAATATATATATATATATATATATATATATATATATATATATATATATATAATAAAATAATTCGGTGTGAACATGGACTTTACTATATTATTGTTTTCTTTTTGATCAAAATGAAATATACTCATCCAAGTAACCTATGTAGTGTAGTTTCAGCATATAACTCATTACTCAATAAATCTCGAGCTGGCATAAAGATGGCCCCACTAATAAAAAAAAAATGATACAAGTTTTATAAAGTACTCACCTTCAAATAACATGTGTCAATATTTAAGCCCAATCGAATTATTTGTTTACAAATTACAGTTATTTAAGTGAAGCTACTGTTGCAAGTTTTCAAAACAATGGAAAAATCTGAATTTTGTGTGTTGATAAAACATTGCTTTCTGATGAGAGAAATACTGTTCAAGCAAAGCAATGGCTTGATAAGTGTTATTCAGACTCTGCTCTATTGGAACAGTTAAGAGATGGTATACTGACTTTAAACCTGATGGTACAGAGACAAATGATGCTGAATGCTCAGGTCACCGAAATTCAGTAGTTGTCCGGGAAAACATAAAAAAAGTTCACAAACTTGTTTTAACTAATCGTAAATTGAAGTTGTCTGAGATAAGCAGAAGAGTTGAAGATATCAGAAAGCAGTTTATTCACCATTTTGTATGAACATTTGTCAATGAGAAAGCTGTGTTCAGAGTGGGTGCCATGTTTGCTTACAGTCAATCGTTGATGATTCAGAGCGTTGTTTGCAACTGTTTTAATGCAACAAAAAAAGTTTTTGTGTCAATATGTATGTGACAATAGATGAAACATAGATTCAACACTTCACACTGGAGTCAAATCGGCAGCCAGCTGAGTGGGCAACAGCAGGTGAAAGCCGTCCAAATCAGCCAAATATGCAAACATCAGCCGGCAAGGTTTTGGCCTCCGTATTTTGGATGCACAAAGTATTTTGTTTATCGATTACATTGAGAAAGAAAAAACTATCAATAGCCAATATTATATAGCATTATTGGTGTGTTGTAAGGAAGAAATCGCTAAAAAACGGTCACAAATGAAGAAGAAAAAGTGTTCTTTCACTAAGACAATGTACCGTGTCACAAGTCGATTGCAACGATGACAAAATTGCATGAATTACACTTTGAATTGCTTCTGCATCTACTATATTCGCAATAGCGACAATCGACTATTTGCAGACATCAAAAGAATGCTCCAGAGAAAGAGATTTGACTCCAATGAAGAAGAGATATCATAAACTGAGACATATTTTGAGGCCAAAGACTCGTTTTACAAAAAAGGGATCGAATTGTTAGAGAAGCATTGGAATCAGTCTCCTTCTAGGATAATACACGAAATCGAATTTTGCTTGAAAGTTGTTTTATTAGTTAGGCCTGGGATTTATTGATTGAGTGATTTGTTATATCAAAACCCTTGAAGGAATTTGTGAACAAATAAACAAACAGACAAACACAAACTACAAGTTTATATAAAACATGCCCTGTTTTATTGTTGAAAATGAATTTGTGTGTTATCTGCTTTTTAAAAACATTCTGGGTGGCCTCAAGAGAAAGTGTGGAAATATATTTTCTCCTATTAACCTGAGACAGACATAAAATGAAAGAAAATTAAAATGATAATAATAATAATATATATTGAGAAGATATAAAAAATGGTTTATTAATCACAAGTGCAGGTTTGACATTATTTTTGTTTTGTTCTTTAAAAGCATGCGTACATCTTCTCCAAAAGTGGATATTAATTTTTTTTTTCTTAAGAAAAAAAAATGGCCACAAGAGAAAAACTGAATATGTGGCCTGTATAAATTCAAACAGATTTGTGTGAATGTTTTAATCGAATCAGATCTGAACAATTAATGTTTATGCTCGGTCCGATAGTGATTTCTCACATTTGATTAAAATTGTCTTCCCTTAGTCTGTTCTTTTTCTCTGTGCACAAAACAAGGATTTGTAATCAGTCATGAAGATGGAATTACCATGGGAAGAATTTCTTGAGTTATTGGCATAAGAGTGGGCAGGGAAATAAAAAATATACAAAACCATCTCTACTCTGACTCCCAATAGTGTACACATATAGTATTATATATAACCTCTATATTAATAAAATTGTGTTACCATTTCTCATGTATGTTTATCGCCTCTACGTGACGTACACATTATTTTTTATCTACTATTATTCTGTTATTTGAATGAATTACTTTGTGACCCTTCTAAATTTGAAAGGAACTTTGGAGTATTTGAAATGTCGAATAAAAAGTTCTTTATGGCTTTAAAACTTTATATTAAAAGATTGAAAGTTTTGGAAGCTATTTATTTACTTTCAATAATTGTATAAATAGAGATTTAAGCAACATTATCTCATTGACAAAATTAGTTAAAGTTTTACAATAATTTGGTTTAATGAATAATTTTATGACAAAACGATGCCGTAATAATTAAACTTAAGTTTCAAAATCCTATTAAGAATAATAATTTGCTAAAAAGACAAACGACTTGATTAAAAAAGAAGAAATAAAAATGAAAATGCAAGTAAAAAGATTACCGGGTACGCACAGCTAGTATAAAACGAATTTCCTAGATGTTACTCTCAATTTAGATAGGAATATATATGATCTTTGCATGAAAGAAAATGGCAACCTAATATATACACAGCCAAAATCCAACCACCCCTATCCTTTATTAAACGTTTTCTTTTTTATTGAATGGAGACATATAATACTATCAATTCAGCCAATGAAAACGTATTCAACAAGTAGCAAATATAACACAGCTCTAAAGAATAGTGGATACTGTAATTAAATATATTTTATTAATGACTGAATGATAGAGTAATAATTAAATTTAATTTTCAAAATACTATTCGTAAAAAGAAAACGACTTGGTTAAAAAAAGAAACAAAAAAAACTTGTAGAATATAAATATAAAAACAGATTGAAACCTTCTTTCAAGGTCTGGTTTATTTTTTGTTATCGACATTTCACACATTCTGATTAGGAGAGATGTGTGTGTGCTTATGTGTGTGTGTGCGCCCCTATTTACTTGCTTCTTCACAGGGTCTGCTGTTTTTAATATGGAGCCCCCCCCCCCAAAGGGGAACTCTGGATTTGGAAAAAAATAAAAATTGTCCCAGTCTAGAAGAATCTCTCTTTCACCGACCGAGGACAGAAGAGATAAAGTGTAGTATCAGAATAGATACTACACTTTGATCCTAGAGTCTATTAACTACTTTTAGACTGTTAGACCTAGGAATATTACAGTTGGTGGGAATCAGTCTCTACCGTATAGAGATTGTCTTAACATGTCCATACTGATGTTTTCTCTTATAAAGAGAGCATAAAAACCCTCATAATTGTTACCCTGAATGATTGAAAATTATGCGGATTCTCAAAATTTAAGCAAAGTTTGATCATTTTAAGACGTTCCAAATAAGTAAAACTTTTCCTAGACCATAACTTTAGTTGGGCAAGCTGCTTTTTCATACAGCTGTCAACAAGGCAGTATGTTTTTCCGATTACTTTCAAGTATTTCGAGGTCTTGCATTTGTTGAAGGTTGCAAGAGTGCCTAGTGATTATGGACTCGTCCAGAGATGGGTATTTCAGCTTGTCTACAATAATTGTCTGATTTTATCTTTTCGTAATATCTCCGCAATCTAGTGGGGTGGGGGGGGTCTCTTTTCTTACAGAAGAGACGTTGTTAGTCTTTCTCTACTCTATCATTATTTTCATGGAAGATGCTCAACTGAGCTTCAATCTCTACTTCCTCCTTGTAAGACATTCACAACAAAAACTCGTCTCTCTACCACAACTGAAAATAACTTTTCTTTCTTCCCCAGTGTGTCTAGCATTGAGCAGAATTTCCATGAATAGAGTTTCTTTTTCAGAACTTCTCATCTGTGGAACACCTTACCACAGGACTGCTTCCCTGCAGAATCAAATATGGCCGTCTTTTAATTCAATGTCAACAAATATTTATCGTAAACGGTCTCCATAAGTAAGAAAACTTTGTTTATTCCATTAATCATTTTCAATCCTCCCATAATATTCTTCATCATTAAACCGACAATCTATCCATCTCATTAACATTTTTCCTCGAGTGGCTTTGGCCTTGATAAGCAGTGACTCATTAGTAAAAAAAAAAATCTTATTTTTATCAGTGTTAACACGAACTTTAAAAAACGAAGGTTTTTGCTGTTAATCTGTTAATTTTTTATACCAACCTGGCAAAAAGTTAAAGTATCGTGTAACTAATTTTGATTTACCTTAATTTGGTACAATGATTTCCTTTGAAATTATTTTATCTTTTTAGTCCTGTAAAGATTGAAATATTCTCCACCATTGACCCACTTAGAGTTTACTTTATGTTCTATTTCCCAGGAATATGAGATCATTTTTCAGTCATGTAATTCAGTAATTACTTTTACGTGTTGCGTTTAGAGGATAACACTTTTTTGCATTTTGCAAGTGGAAAGTTCACAGGACGGACTTAATAACAACCTTGTTTCCTTTCTTGTCCTTTCAAAAAAGTTCTCATTAAAGATACATTAAATCAAAGGTTAACATATAATGAAAAAATTAAATAAATATATATTTTTTCAAGGTGATTCAGATTTTGGACATTTAATCACCAAGAATAAAAAAAGTTATATCAGTTAATTTTACAATCCTGATCGCCATTATTGGTAGCCTTCTATCAGAATTTCTTTATTTGATTAACGAAAAAAACGACAAATGAATTGTAAACTCTCCCCAGAGTTTCACCACATGATTGAAAACAGAACTTCTGTCTGGGGGGTGGGGGGTCTATTGTGTCAACACGTGTGGATTAGTAGATTATACTGAAGTATTTGCTAACAGCATCTTCAGGGCTGTATTTTCTTTTTGCTAGAAAGTTTCACCGCCCTCCTACATACAGCACCTGGTATTCCCAAATGGTCACCAATTTGGTACTGGCCAAATGGTCACCAATTTGGTACTGGCCAAATGGTCACCAATTTGGTACTGGCCAGGTTTAAGCCTTGTCGCTACTTGTAGCAGCGAGTACCCGTCGCAGCGACTTACCACTACTTGTAGTCAACTACCCTGTAGCAGTTCCATGCCTTTATTTACAGTGCAGACATGTCGCGAGTCAGGCGCCATATTTTTTTTCAAACCAAACAAGCTTTGGTTTATAAAAATCGTCAATTCCTGTTCCACTTTTCATCGATTTCTTCACTTTATTAATTTCATTCCTATATGCATCCTTCAAGTTCTTTATTTTCTTTTTCAAATTATCTTCGCAAGGAATCTCAAAACCAGCCTCAATTAGTTCATTCATTAAATATTTAAAATTGTATTCCCTCGCATTTTGCTTATATACTCTATATTGTTTGTATCCCACAAACCTTTGTAGTTTCTGTAAATATCCAGAAATCTACTGATTTCATTAGCTGACCACTTCAAACTTTGTTTTTCTGTCATGGCAACAAGCTACATGACTATGAGGTTATAGAGGCGAATATTGATTCGTAACAGCCACTATTAGGTCTTTTAAAAAATCATAAAATCTTGCGATACCAGATCACGTGATCATAAAATCTTGCGATACCAGATCACGTGATCATAAAATCTTGCGATACCAGGTCACGTGATCATAAAATCTTGCGATACCAGGTCACGTGATCATAAAATATTGCGATACCAGGTCACGTGATCATAAAATCTTGCGATACCAGATCACGTGATCATAAAATCTTGCGATACCAGGTCACGTGATCATAAAATCTTGCGATACCAGGTCATGTGATCATAAAATATTGCGATACCAGGTCGCGTGATCATAAAATTTTGCGACTAATGGTGGACATGTTCAACTTTAGTCGCGGCGAGTATACTAGTCAGAAGTTGGATGTGCTACTTGCGACTAACCTGTCACATGATACTAATCGCCGCTACTGCAGTAGTGGCGAGCGAAGTCGCTTCGTGTGACGTTGGCTTTAGTGTTGCTAAACTTTGATGTGACAACATGATTATGCCATGTAATTTAAATCCAAAGTAATTTAAATTCACTAAAGTGTTTTTCACCTTAATTCAGTGAAAATACAATCTAATTTAATTAAAGAAAGAATAACATGGACAATAATACAGGTACATGGTCCTTAATATTTGATTCTACATTCTGTGCAGCAATGACTGTTTTCAAATTGTTGTGGGAAACATCTATAAGCTTCTTAAATAGTATTTTCTCCCACTCGTAGTTCTGCAATTTGTTCAAGCTCTTAAACGTTTACAGGATTCCTTTCTGTAATGAAAGATTTCAGTTGAATTCATAGAGTTTCTATAGCATTGAAATGAGTATTCATTGCCAGTCAGTTTTAAATAGTTTTTCATTTTTAACCAGTCCTTTTGTGGTTTTCTTTATCTTGCTGGATAACCCATGATCTTTGACTCAAACATAGTTTTCTTGCATTGGGTGGCACATTTTGCTCTAACATCCTTTGGTAATCATTTTTCATATCTTCAAATGTTTTAAGCAGTGTTTTTTTGTTTCATGGTTCTCATTAACCAGTAAAGATTTCTCTCGCTTTTCCTCTTACTCCCATGTCCAGAGAGGTTCTTAGCTGTTCCATGCTTAACAAACTTCTTGCTAAAATCATACAATGTTGAAAGAAAAATACCAAGATGCTAGGAGATGTCCTAATAACATTTATATATCTTGTGTTTACTATTAGCACATCTGATAGCTCCTTTAACTTTACTTTTGTGGTAAAGAAACAGACTGATCTTTGATGGACACCAACGTTAATGCTGAAATCATCGCTGTAACTGTCATTCACCCGCACTCTACTTCTCACATTAGTGCCCATACTCTGTACTAGCCGAGATTGCTGTTATCATTTATCAGGGCTAAAGGCGACTCAAGAATAAGGTTTAATGAGATGGATAGATTGACAGTTGAATGATGATGAATACTATGAGAGGATTGAAATAATGAATAACATTTTATAACTCATCAGGACAGTTTATGACAAGTGTTTACTGGCATTAGCTTTAAAGATTACCATGTTGTAGCCTTCACGGAATCAATCTCGTGGCAACGTGTTCAACAGATGGGAGGCTTTTGAAAAGAAACTCTGTTCATTGAAATTCCGTTTTATCTTAGGCACACGCAGGAAGAAAGGAAACTTTTTTGTAATTGTGGTGATTGAGGAACAAGTTCTTGCTGCAAAAGTTTTACAAAGGGGGAACCAGAGATTCAAGCTCCGTTGAGCACTTTCCATGGAAATAACGGTAGAGCAGAGAAAGACTAGGAACGTCTCTTCTGTGTGAAAGGGGCTGTAGAGAGCAGAAGAGATCATTGCGAAGTCGGTTCCAAACTCTCTTAAGGCAAGAAAGAGTGCTCTGAGCAGCACCTCTCAAAATGTTGTGGTAGTACTCCATCTTATGTTGTACAGTCAAACCTCTATCTACGAATTTAATTCATTCTGGGACCGAAACGGAACTGTGAACTGAACTCTCCATCCCATCGTGAGTGCTGCCACATAGCGGGCTAACCACATAACTTTGACGTCGTATGTTGGATAATTTCATCGAATTTCACGTCATATGTTGGAAAGATTCGCATGTAGAGGTTTGACTGTATCTGACTCTTATATAGGTTGAGGATTGCATCAGGAGTCAGATACTTTCTGGAGCGGTAGAATTATCTAACCATTTCTCCAGCAATTTTGCCCTGTGTAAATACAACAGATTGGATATAAAATTTCAGGCTACCAATAATTGTGAACAGGACCATACAGTAAGAGCACCATGAGGAATCGTTCAATAGAACATTAGAAAAATAAATGAGGAAGAGAGGGGGGGGACAGGAAAAAAGAAAGAGAAAAAGAAAAAATAATAAAAGTATGGATCACAGAAGGGAAAAGATATAAATATACATGTTTGTCTAATTATGTATCACTGTGTTGCAAAAAATTATGTAAATGTATTTATTTGATTATGTAGTTGCTATTCCTAATAATTCACATATATTTTGGTTGATCATAAGTAAATTCATAAAATTTATATATCAATAAATGTAAGCTATTTAAATGTACTTTTATTATGTATCAATGTGTTGAAATAAGTATGTAATAGTATCCATTTAATTAGATAATAGCTAATTCTTATTATTTATATATTATATAAATATTCATAAGTATATTCAAAAAATGTTTATCTATTATGTTTATGAGCTAATTAAACGATGTATAATTAATATTGAGGAGATACAAGTTATAATACATTGACAGAGAAGTTGTAGGAAAGACAGGAAGAAAGGATGATTTAACTAAGTTAAAGATATTTGTAAGTTAAACGAAATTAGGGTAGATATAATGCGAAAAACGCAAGTGGAGGATATGATATGAGATGGTTATCCATGGTTAGAGATAAACTTATGATCGGATAAAATAAGTTTGCTAATTAAAGGGGACAGATTATAGAAACCGTTATGCTGTTTGATGGTATGAGAATTTGTAATGAGTGCTGATTCCAGGAGTCTACGTTTAGACTTATTAGAGACGAATTTAATAATTTTAGCCTGTTCAAAATTAAAAGAGTGCTGATGTACTACATAGGTGAAAAGTGCGTTCAAACAATTTTTATTTCTTATATCTCTGATCTGATCTGATCCCAGTGACCTTGCCAGTAGTGACCAATCTGCAACTACAAAAAAAAGTTCTGGGCTGTTTGTTGTGATCTGTACCGATCAGACAGGAAAAAGACTAGGGTAGGACACTCAAAGTATATGCACATGCAATTGTTACTGCTGGTTTAATACTATCAAATTGAGCCAGTATTCAGGAGAGATGGAAAAACAATACATGTTTTGTGGGTTGGGGTGATCAGTGACTACAAAAGTCTGATTTTCATAAATAAACTAGAAAAAAAAAAATGTGACCCACTGAGTCACCCACTGAGCTCGAGTTAGATTGTTTGAATCAGGAAAAACTGAGTTTACAAAACAAGTTAAATGTAACAAAATAAAAGGAAAAAATCCCAAAACTAACCTCTTTCTGATCTTGCTATACTCTCCTCTCTCTCTCTCTTAAGGTGGCTAAGTGGTTGCGTTCAGCAGAAAAACTTTCATCAAAACCCACACATGACCTTGTGTCTAACCTCCTGGAGAGGAGGTAAATAAAATACTCTCTCCACAACTATTTTTGGTGATATCCTTTTTGTTTATTATGGGCTATTTCAATCGTTTTAAGAGAGAGGGAGTGACTGAAGCAAGAGGAGGTAAGACAACATACAATAAGAGGGGGTGAGAGTCTTAGATAGAAACTCGGTAAGAGATGGGTCACTTGGTGAGTTAATTGCAAATTAACATTTCTTAAAACAATTAAAGTTTTTTTTTTTCAAACATAACTCAATCCCAAAACTGAGGAATATTTTAGCATGTATTTTGTGTAATTGAAATTTATTGGAATAAGGCCTTAAAGAAAAAAACTTTCAAATATGTATTTATATAAAGTTGGATATGTGTATATATTTCTATAAATAGCATTCACTCCTAAACTAATTAACCGATCATTATGATCTTTGGAACACTGATTGTAGGCATAAAGGTGGGTAATGTGGGTTATATTTAATTTAGTTTTATGCAAAGGTAGCAATGAGGAGGTGGTGGAAATTGTTAGTGAAAATTCAGATACTTCAGATTTTTGTTAAATTTAAACAATATGTATTACACATCAATTAATAAATATTCTCCAAATTTCAGTTTCTTTAAAGTATTTTAAGGGATTTTAGGGGACATAATCTCCTATTTGAAAATTCGAATATTTCAGAATTTCATTAAATTTGATCCATAGTCATTAGACACCAATGAAGCAAAATCCTCTGCATTTCAATTTCTTATTAAGATCCCTTAAACTTAAGCCTTAAATTTGAGACATTTTCTAGAATTTAAATCATGTAACAGATTTGTGATCAAAATTGGAATAAGGATTCTACACATAAGGTTTAGTAGCATTATATTTTTATTTTAATTTTTGTAAGGAACATAGGTGGTGCAAAACTGTTCTGTTCGGGTAATTACTTTTACCTGTCCTGGGACTGGTATTCTTCTAGTTTAGTATCATAATAGATGCTAGTATAGATTTCATTCTTCTCCCCCCCCCCCCATGACCCTTTCGCTCTTATCAGCCTGCTAAGATTTCCCCATCAACTTTAAAGTGTTTGAAAGTGTCCAACCACTTTGGTGATCCTTGGTTTAGATTCGATGACCTTCAGCAGATGTATATCTGTTGAAAAAAAAGATCTTCAAAGAAAACAGCCTTGCTATAATGAACCCTCTTCTAATAGCTATACTTGATTTTTTCTTTATTCTTTTCAAGAATTGATAGAAATTATAGATTAAAATAACAATATGAAACTCCTTGTAAAACATCCCCAGCAAGAACTCAGCCACAGCAAGGAACTTTCCTTTCTCTCTCTTCTTACCAAAAACTAAGCTAAACTTCCATGAACAAAGTTTCTTTCCTAGAACATCGTGCCTGTGGAACAAGATATCACGAGCCTGCTTCCCAACGGACTACAACATGGTCGTCTTCAAGTCTTATGTGAACAAACACTTGAGCCGTCCCCATGGACAATCAATTCCCCTATTGTTTCCCATCCTCTGTGGAGGCGATCATTACTGACGATATTTTTAACCCTTATCCTCGAGTGACCCCCAGGACTTGATAAGTGGTGCCCCTTTAGTGAAAACAAAAATAAAGTCATATAGAGTTGAGAAACGCACATAGACAGACACACAAGAAGTGTCAACATAATTTTATTATTATATAAGAATAAGAAGAGATAATTTAGAAGTGGCATGGGAAAACGATTTAACAGTCAATTATATACGTTTTTATTTCTCATTTTTGCTTCAGTGTTCAAATCCTCTTTAGTTCATACTAGCAAGGCTACCCAGTGTTGTCCGGGGATCCTGGCTAAGAAAATATAAGAGTTAAAACTCTCTCCTTATCTCTCTATATCTCTCTCTTACTCTCTCTCTCTCTACACATGCACATAAAAAATAATGTTATTTTTCGAACACACTCCTGCCCTATGAATCTTCTCTCTTTCTTTAATACATGCACAAACTTTGGCAACTGGTAAAAAGAAAAAGTGAAAGTCATCATCACCTGACTGACTGTTTGACCCAATTTCAGATATTAAATATTAGCTAGAATACCCACCCCAGAACGGGTTCATAATATCGAGACAGCTTTGGACCCTTTATCAGGTGCAAGAGGTTGAAGACTAAAATACTTTAAAGCAATCAAAACCTACTGCCATGGTGAGATTTGTGCAAATGTGAAGCTTCCACTCCCATTAGAGGGTCTTATAATGATCAAAATGTACTTCGTTAGATAGACTTATAATGAACAAAAATTGTTTCATTTGAGGGTCTTAAAATTATAAAAAATTTAAATAATATTCATTTGCCTATTGTTTATTAAAAAGTATTTCATTTTGTCTGTTTTTATAGCATATCAACCCGTTTTAGGCTATTTAATGCTGAAGCACAATAAGACTTCATTGTAAAAGTTGGTATTTTCTCCATAGCAGTGGGAAAATTGCAAGTTCAGACCTTACCTAACATTATTAATAATTTCCAGGTATTTTCATGTTGTTGTAATCATACTAAAAAAATGAAATTTAATTAAAATTTTTCTGTTGACAACATGGGGGGGGGGGGGGGTAAAGGATAACATTTTACACTTTTTTATTATTACTCATTTTTATGTATTCGACTTTTTGATTCATATAAGAACGTCTTTTATTAACATTATATGTGCTCCGATGAACTTAATGCCCTTGTACCCTCCTCAACATAAAGATCCCTGACGAACCCAACTAGCAGCAAAATAGCACCCCCTCCACTGTAGACGTCCCCAGATGCTGGACAACTTTCTACTCTAATTGCTTCTATCCTCAGACCGCTTGCTTTTGGAATTTCATCCCTGCTCTCTGTTTCCCCGACTGTACCAACATTAAACATGTTTAATGTAATGTAAACAAACATCTTGCTACACAACTTCCCACTTAGGATCCCCCACCCCTATAAATCTGACTCCTAATCACAGTAGCTCCTTATGTCTCAGTGGGAATATGCCTTGTTTGGGATGAATAAAAGTATATATATATATATATATATATATATATAATAATGGTAATAATCCAGGTAAAAAATCCAGAGAATTTTAACAGGGTTTATAAAAAGTGCTCAATATCAAAATAGAGCTTTATATATGATAATTTTTTTATTTACACAGACATGTACAAAATCTGCAACACTGGCATGTCGATGTTATCGATCAACAGTTACTATAAACTGAGATCTCATCAGGCAGAGTTAGAATCCGATCTTAACAAAATCTTTAAATTATATCCTATCTTGAATTGTCAAAGCTCAATATATGAGATATATAAGTAGATAAGTGATGAGAATAAAAATTGGATAAAATGCAATATTTATTAAATAATCAATTGTTCAAATAAGGGTATTTTTTATATTACCCTTGTTTGAACAATTGATTATTTAATAAATATTACATTCTATCCAATTTTTATTCACATCACTTATCTACTTATATATCATCTAAAATATAATACAAAATAAAATATTCCAAATCCTTTTAGAAACGATCGTACGCCAAATATTTGTTTGAATTCTTGGAACTGATATAAATAATGTGCTAATTTAATGTATCTCAACCTAAATATATATGATCAATTAGCTTTCATTTCTTTTTGTCATTATTTTCTTATTGTTGCATTTAACACAGTAGAGGTTATAAACAATTATCTGAGACTGGTTGTGAATGTCCAACATTGCATTCACAATTATTTGACTTTAAAAAAAAAAAGTATAAGGATTACAGAATAGATAATTAGACGTAACAATTAAACAAAATAAAAGAGAAATGTTAACAACAATAACAAATTATTCTATAAGAAAAATTTAAAAAAATAACTGAAGACTTCTACTCGGTCGTGGTTGGCGGAACAAGAGCATGCCTCCCCATGGATTAAATAAAGGGTTCCATTCGAAATTCCATACAGATTCCCGAGTTCGACAAGAAACAGCTGAAGAAGGTCAAAGGTTACATCGGCCGAAACGTTGTGAGAATAACACTCGAGATGAGAACAGTTATCGGAATAATCCAAATAATAAAAGCAGAAAGAAGAACGGTTATTTTTGTGTGTCTGTTCGGTTGAGAATGAGTGTGAAATGTGCAAGAAAACTGGTATATTATACACAATTAATTATGAAGTGTTAAAATAACTTTAGGATATTTGATTGGAATAGAGAAAAAAGTAGGTATCACAACAAGGGAAAGTAAAAAGAGAAAGAGACATGCTAATATTATACCAAGAAGAAGAAGAAGGTGACACTTCCTTCTTACACTGTAAAACCATATAAGAATATCAGATTACAAGAAAAACTGTCAAACATGACAGAAAAAAAAAAACTGAAATATCAACAGAGATCACTTTGGAATGACATATTTCATTACAGATTTTGTTCTTATTCTTTCTTAAGTATTTAAATCTTTAATCCATACAAGAATACCATTTATTACTATTGTATAATAAATTAATTTTGAGAATTATATATCAATATTAAGATAAAGTGTTCTTTTCTAATTGTTTGACCTGAGAATAATTATAAACCTCAAAGTAAAGAATTCTGTGATTCTAATATAAAAATACGTTACAATATCTGTTTTCATTATTTATTTATTTATTTATTTATTTGTTATGCCTCCTTGGGCATCTCCCCTTTAACTATCTTCTCAATTCAACTGTTAATGTGGAAAATTGTGAAGGTGTTTTGTAAAGATAATTCAACTAAAGATGAGAAAATGAATGAAAAAAGAAGCAAATACACCTGAGAAAACTTTGATATTTAAAGTAATTAATGTTTTTTTAAATTGTCAAATGAATGTGAATGTCCAAGAATGTTGGTCTAAACTATTACTGTTTGGATGTTAGCTTAACAAGAAATAAAGATATCAGATTACAAGAGAGGCAATGAAACATCACAGTTAGAAAATGAAGAAGAAGAAGAAAAAAAATTAAAAAAATGTTAAACACCAACTTAGGATGAAAGAACAAGAAGAACAGTGTTATTTTCTTATTGTTGGATTTAAGAATATGTGTAAGAAAGTCAGTATATAAACAATTATCTCAGATATCTTAATGTTCAAGACCATTGGCATGCTCATTCATCCTTAACATAAGGATATCTGATTGCAAGAGAGATAGTAAGACATGGTAGTTAAAAGTTAAAAGAAAATGAAGAAGAAAAAAAAAAGTTAACAAGAATACCAAACAAACCTAGAATAAAAAGATGAAAAATAAAAACAAGTGTTATGTTTAATTATGTCCAAGAAAGTAAGTATATATATATATATATATATATATATATATTCATTCTGCTATGTTAAACTAACATTAGAATATTAGATTGTAAGTAGGGATAAACTAGACAGCACAGCAATGGAATATATATAAAAAAAAAACATGTCAATATAATACCTACCTAGGAGGATAAAAAGAAGACTGGTAAAAACCAATTTCCAGCAACCTGTTCCATAAAATATGCTGACGTCCACTGGTTAGATGATATGTGTGTCCTGGTTTTTATGAAGTTCGTTTTTCTAAACTGCTGCTGATTTTTCTGTGACGCTCCTTGTTATTTTCATTATTAGTATTATTATTCTATGTGACAAGAGAGGTGCATAAATATATATATTCATATACATACATATATATATGTATATACATGAACACACATATATGTATGCGTGTATAGACACATATGTATATGTGTCTATATACACATGTATATGTGTCTATATATACGCATGTACATGTGTGTATATATACGCATATACATGTGTGTATATATACGCATGTACATGTGTGTATATATACGCATGTACATGTGTGTATATATACGCATGTACATGTGTGTATATATGCACATGTACATGTGTGTATATATGCACACACATATATGCATATATACACACATACATATGTATGTGTGTATATCCACACAAATATGTGTATATACATATGTATATGTATAGACACATATATGCCTATGTGCATATACAAATAATATATATATATATATATATATATATATATATATATATAACCTTTGAAAAGGATAGGAAAAAATGGAAACTGAATAATCTTGTAAACGTTTTGATTTTTCTGTTAGGGTCTTTGTTTTTTTTGGGGGGGAGGGGGTGATAAGGAACTGTTATCTTTCTTTTTTTTTTATTTATCTTATATATAAATAAAGGAGTATGTTGTGACTACAAAAATGCAATCGCGTTTCCATCCAAGATCTCATCAGAAGATAGAAACGCAATTACATTTGTATTATCATCATTAACCTCTATTATGTCTTGACCATTATCAAAATAAATAGTGCAAAATATTCTCAAAATAATATATATATTTATATATATATATTAATATATTTATATATATATATATATTTATATATTTATATTTATATATATTTATATATATATATAAGAAACTTAAGGGTAAGACTTGTAAAAAAGATTCATTTTATTGGAGGGTGATTCTTAATCTTCTTTTTTCCCTCTTTGTTATCACAAACTTTCTTCCTATATATATATATATATATATATATATATATATATATATATATACAAACTTTTATACATAGAAAAAAAAAAGAAATAGAAAATAAAAAGGTACGGTTATCTTTCCTTTTACTTCTTACTTTTCCTCTTCATTTTTTATTAAAAGTTGTTTCATGTATGTGTATGTGGGCATTTATGTGCTTGTGCACACACACATTATATATATATATATATATATATATATATAAGAAAAAGCTTTGATAAGAAGGGTGGAAAGAAAGAAGGAAAGTTCCTACCCCTACAAAAAAAGGAAAAAAGGAAAATCTTACAAGTGGGATTTCACTAGTCACTTAGTGGCTTCATGTACTTCCCAAAGAATTGGGCAGCAGCTTGTGGGGATGGGTGTTAGGATTTAGGAGACAGGCAACCTGTCCTTTAGATATTTTTCACACTTACTTTCTCCTATTTGGGGGAGGGGAGCAGACGTTTGGTGATGTGGGGAGTGAGGGAAAAGAAAACCTTTGCTTAAGAACCCCTTCCTTTCTCTTTCTTGCTATTTCTCAGAGGTCTCTGTCAGTAAAGGGTGTTTTGGGGAGGTGTCCTTACCCCTACCTAGTGGTTATTTTTCACTGGAACCTGCCCCAAAACTCAAGAACCGAGACTTGGGATCCCTTGCCTTTCTTAACCTGCTCCCCACTATCACAAACCTTATCCCCCTCATTCTATTCCCCCACTCCCAGTCCTACCAAAATGTTTAAATAACCAGATGTGTCTTCTCACCCAACGGTTTTGGTCCTGGCTGTGCTCTTATAATTTCTTCTCTTCTCTGGTTTGGGAAAAAAGAGAAAGAATGAAAAGAAAAAGAAATAGCAAAGAAAGAAATGGAAATTGAAACTGGATAAAGTTTGTTTGCCTCAAATAAATAATTTGCTGAAAAGAGTGGTCGAAGTATGGGTGGGTAGGTGTTGTTATTTTGCTGGATCAAATTGAAAAAAATAATTAAAAAAAAAAATTTTTTTTAAAAAGAAAATTTTATAAATATCATAAGATTAAATTAACTTTAAAAAATTATTCTATAACAATATTAAGATTAAGTGTTTACTTTCTTCCCGATGTGGCCAAAATTAGAGACTAGGTTGATTTTTAATGTAGATAAAATCTAACTCTCTAAAATAAAGCACTTTAGAATGGGACAAATAAAAATTATATTATTTGGATTATTCGGACTACTGTTCTCATCTTGGATGCCATTCTCACAACAGTTCGGCCGATGTAACCTCCAACTTTCTCCAGGTGTGTCTTTTCAAACTCCAGAATCTGTATGGAATTTTGAACTGAACCCTTTATTTAATCCACAGGGATAGATAGTTCATATTTCGTAAGCCATGGCCAGGTAGAAGTAATTCTTAATTATATTCTTAGTATTACCTGTACTGAGGATTGAACTTTTAACCCCCAGAAGACTCTCACTGAGAACTGATCATTACTTAACACAGAACAGTTTTGCACCACTTTTATGTCCACTTACAAAGATTAAAACCAGATATAATGCTACTAAACTTTATGTCTAAAATACTTATTCCAATTTTGATCTCTGGTGCTACCAGGTCATGCTGTCTGAAGATATCCTGGCCCAAAATGCACCAAACATTGATGTTTTAATCTTCTTTTTTTTCTCTTTGCAAAACTCAATCATGTTCTGCAAAGCCCAAAACAAAAAAATAACAATTTCCCTCCCTCACCTCCCCCTTTTCCTCCCCTTTCCTCCTTCCCCCTCTCCCTCTCTTCCCAAAGACTTTTACCAAAATGATCAGATTCAGCATAGAATAACCCGAAAAGGTGTTGATATGTCGTAAAACAAAACAACGAAACCAAACACTATGAATAAATACTTGAACATATAAAGAACTTGAAGCATAAAAACTTTTACCAAAATGACCGGATTTGGCATTAAATAGCCCGAAAACGGTTGATATGTCGTAAAATAAAACAACCAAACCAAACCAATTTTTATTAAAATCTGTCACATGATTTTGATTCTAGAAAATATCTATAATTTAAGGCTTAAGCTGAGAGGGTCTTAAAAAGAAACTGAAATTCAGGGAATCTTGCTTAATTGGTATCTAAATACTATGGATCAAATTTAATGCAAATCTGAAATATTTGAATTTTCAAATAAGAAGTTATGCCCATATTTTTCCCCTCTGAAAACACTTTTAAATACCCTAAAGAAACTGAAATTCAAGTAATATCAATTGATGTCTAATACCTATTGTAAAAAATTTCACAAAAATCAGAGGTATCTGCATTTTGATGAAGGGCTTCAACTCCCTCTTTGCCCTCTTCGTATGAAACTAAATATAGTTCATATTACTCACCCGTATGCTTAGCAGTCGTGTTCTCGAATTCATAGTGATTTATTTATCAGTTTAGGAGTAAATTCTATACATAGAAATCTATAAACATATGCATATATCTAACTTTACATAAATAGAAATATAATAATAAATTCATTTGCAATTAAGACTCCCATTTAACTGAGAGATAAACATTTTGTTTTATTCAAATTTCTCGGTTTTTTATATTTAGTACGGTTCGATATTTTTCTTATGATGGCCATAGATACAGGAAGTTGGAGGAATTTTCACTCTAACGTACAGTCATTTCAAAGCAAATTTAATTTAAGTGCTTCTGCACTAATCTCATAAACTTACACGCGTACACAATGATACCAACTATTATGTTGGCAGCTAAGTGTATGAGGGATTTGATTAACAATTTTCATAATTTGCATTCACCAGCACATCGTTAACACGTTCGGCTGGTAATCAATAGGTTGCTGTTTCTTTTTATTATTGGTTATCATTTTCGAGTCAAACAAAACACTGACATGATTTCATTAAGATATTTATTCCACTATATTCCATTACAGTCAGCCATTTCAATGAATTACTTCTTGAAATAAAAATTCTACTTGGAAAAAATAACTTCTTTACAAAAATTAGTTTACTGATTAAATTAAATCCACTCGAATGCATTTGAGTTTATCTATTAAAATATATTATTTACAAAAATGCTAGTTAAGAATAATTTTCCATTGTAATGCCCCTGAGATGGAGAGCAACATATATATTTTAAAAATATAATTATCCATGGACACATGTTTCGTCGTTATGACTCATCAGCATGGCTGAACCTAGTGAGACTTGAAACCTGGACCCCAAAGTCTGAAGCCTGGAGCTCTACCACTGAGCCAATATAGCCTGTATGGAATATATCGCTTTTTATAGAGGTCATTTATATGTTTATTTTGTTTGTGATACTTTTGAATGAAAAGCACTCTACCTAAATGCTAGTTGGGAATAATTTTCTCTTCACTTATGTGATGCCCTCAGATGGGAAGCGACATATATATTTTAAAAATATAATTATAATTATCTTGCTAGGTTCAGCCATGCTGATGAGTCGTATAACGACGAAACATGTGTCCATGGATAATTATATTTTTAAAATATATATGTCATTCCCCATCTGGGAGAATCACATTAGTGAAGGGAAAGTTATTCCCAACTAGCATTTAGGTGGTGCTTTTCGTTTATTTACAAAAAAATATTTTACTCATTAAATTAAATGAACTATAATGCATATTTTTATTTGCTTTTAGAAAACAAATCGGCTATTTTAATATTTCATGATATTAAAATCCTATTAAGAACAATCATTTATTGACATAAAATAATTTACTGATTACATTAGATCTACTATAATCTGTTTCGGTACATTAAATCCCCTATATTGCACTCTGGTTTATCAAACAATTCAGCTATTTCAAGGAATTTGTTAAATAAAAAACCTATTTTAAAAAAATATTTTAAGACGACCATGTTGTAATCTACAGGGAAGCAGTATTGCAGTAATGTGTTCCATAGACAGGAAGCCCTTGCAAAGAAGCTCTATCCATGGAAATTCCACCTGATGCTAGGAACATGTAGGAAGGAAGTAAAGTTTGTTTCCATTGTGGTAATGTCTTACAAAGAGGAACCAGAGATTGGAGCTCAGTCGAGCACCTTCCATGGAAATAACGATAGAGTAAAGAGAGACTAGCAGCGTCTCTTCTGTGAGAAAGGCACTGTGTGGTCGAGAAGAGATCGTTCCCCTACAAGATTTCGAAGTTGATTTGTACTGTGCCAAAGCAGAAAAGAGTACTCTGAGTGGAACCTCCCGAGATGTGATAGCATTACTCCATCTTAGGACATATCTGACTCTCATACAGGTAGAGTAGGGACAGCTAATGTATTATAATGGATCAGATTATTTTGTTGAACATCATATTAACCTTAACAGTTACTTAATATTTAGAACCAATTTTGTAAACAAATGTTTTACTTTCATAAACCAATTCTGAGAAGAACAGATGTTCTACTATTTAATTGATAAATAGGCAGATTGAGAGGATTTATATCTTTCCAAGTATTATCAGCAAAGTTCAACATATTTCATAGCCAAGCAATGCTGGGTGAAAATGATAAAAATAAGGCTTAATAGCCGGTTTAGTAAATTTCTATAAAAACAAATGGATTATAGTTAGTATTTATTACTTGGCATAGATAGATATTTCTGTAAACAATTGAATGAACCTCTCCCAGACTAGGCTGGTAGGAATATCAGACGTTTTATTTTTGACTCCTGTGGTAGCGAACAGTTGATTTCAGATGAGTAATTATGATCATGTCAGATAGGAGGCAGGCATCGTATATAAGGTAGTGATGCAACAAAGTGCAGATATAGATGATGGCAACATGTTGGAAAAGAAGAGACAACTGCTAACTGACGGCTTTCACTATCTCTAGGGATTGGTGGGAATGTTCTCGCTTTCTCTCTGTCTCTCTCTCTCTCTCTCTCTCTCTCTCTCTCTCTCTCTCATATATATATATATAGTAAAGCAAAAAAAAGCATTTAGTTATAGTTTCATTCCATTTGCTGCAGATATTGATATTTACTGCGTTATAAGCATATAACAATATTACACATGCTTTAGAGATTTGAAACACTAACTATTTGATAAAGAGGTCTTCCTCGAAATATATTATGGAACACGGTCACACACATTACATCACAGTGGTGAAGTCTTGGCTTATCAAGTAACATTTGCTATTAAAATTTTTTTAAAAATATATATATAAAAAGAAATCACTTGTTTTTGTCTTACTTCTCAACGCCGACATATTTCCATTTCTTGCATTGTGATAACCTTCTAATATTCCTCTATATACGAATTACACACAATGCTTCAAGCAAACTACCTCTCCTTATTATAGTAAAGTACGATTTTCCCATATTTCATTGACCAATATAGCTTCATAAACGAAAGCTACATAAAAAATTCAGTTTAATATGTAAAATAGTGTACATATTGTTTCATGTTAAGAACAAAAATTATTTTTATTTCCAATTGAATTTTACTTTTTATATTTTATTTAACAAAGTTTCTGTTTTTACTAATGCCATAGACGTAGTCGGAGAAGATACTCTACTCTCACTTTAAAGTCTTCTTCCTGCCATCCTGATCACCGTGTGATTCTTTTAATATTTTCTTCTCTTTGATGTTCATTTCTAGAGCTTTTTTTTATTGTTAACAAGCAACTATGCCGTTTAATTTTTTGTTAAATTTTCAATTAAAATGGGTTTCAAAATTAACCACGATAATTTCTGTCAAAACTGCTTTCGGCATTAATCACAAACAACATATTTTTAATTAAAAATTAAATAACAGACTATTCACACTACATAATAAATAGAATAGAGACAGCTAAAAGAAACTCTTCATTAACCGGAAAACAACATTGAATGAAATTACTTATATGGTGTTTAGGAGAAGGAGTTTCTGGGTTTCTCTATTTTCCCAAGCAACGCTGAGACATGGGTCCCGCTATTTTATGGCTATATATTTCTGTAAAATTGGGTATGTGTATATCTTAATAGGATAGGACCCCTTCTAAACGAATTAACCAATTACACAACTGAGGGTGGATAATGTTTGCTATATTTAGTTTAATTTAGTTTTATGCAAAAGATGGGGTGGAAGCCCTTCATAGAAAATTCAGATACCTCCGATTTTAGTAAAAATTTAACAATAGATATGAGACAACAATTAATAAATATTTTTCAAATTTCAGTTTCTTTGTAGTATTTTAAAGGGTTTTTAGGGAGCATAATATGAGCACAACCTTCTATTTAAAATTCAGATATATCAGAGTTGCATTGAATTTTATCCATAGTCATTAGACATCAAGGTATTTTTTTTATATGAGACCTGTGCTAACTTTGACCATAACCTTAACCCTAACAGTACTGCTAACCCTAACACTAACCCCTACTTTGATCCTGCTCCTAATCCTAATAACAAGGTCAAAGTTAGCACAGGTCCCAATGTAAAAAAGCACCAACATCAATTAAGCAAGATTCCCTGAATTTCAGTTTCTTCTTAAGACCCTTTAAGCTTAAGCCTTAAATTTTAGCCGTTTTTAAAAATTCATTTTTTAGTATATATATATATATATATATATATAGAGAGAGAGAGATTACAAAAAATGAAAGCGTAAAGCAAGGACATTCTGACTTTCAGAAGTCTGGTTTTTTATAGTTGTCTGTGACGTAACCATATTTTGCCAATGTGTAGCCAAATTATGTTTGTATAAATAAACATTTTTATTACCAGTATGTGTGTGTATATATATATATATATATATATATGTGTGTGTGTGTGTGTAAAATAAAAATGGAATAAAGGATAAGTAAAACCAACAACTAGCAAAAATATATACTCAAAAACACATATTGAATAGTTCTACCAAAATATTCCAATTGTTTTGACAATCATCATCAGTTGGCAGCAGAACTTTAATTAAAAAAAGAAAAATTTCAAATTTGTACAAAAGATATGAAATTAAAATTATACTTAATTTAAATATCATTACTTTTCTAATCAATGAACAGCACAGATGAAAGATCTTAAAATGATTTAAATCTGTATAATTTTATTTCTGAGGTAAAAAAAATCTGCAAATGTAGGAGAAAATTTTATGAGAAAGAAGATCAATGTATATAACATTAGTACAATCGGCATTGGAGAAGTAAAACTCTAATATAAAACCTATGCTACTGACTTCATATGTCTTGGCACCGAACGGCTGGGGGTGGGGGCCTCCTTAGTCTTGGTCGACAACCTCCTAGAGCTGGAGACTGGAGCATAACATTCAGTTTGCAAACCTAAAATTGCTTAATGAGTAGATAGGTTCTGCCTATCGATCGGCCTTTACACTCGTTCTTTGTCTATTAGACAGGCACAGACGACACCCAGTGCTTTGCATTGTTTCCCTGTGTCTCTATCTGTGCAACTTGGGGGAACTTGCTTGTCACTTAGTTTCACATGACTAGTCTGGTCCGCTCTTGTCTGACAGGTTGAGGATACAGGTTTGACAGCTTGTCTGGCTGCTATTTCCAACTGGTAGTACAGGAGCCCTAACTCTTAGAGCAGCCACTTTTACCTATCAACAGTTGTATAATGTCGGGATAACTGTAGTGCCATGTCACACATAGAATGGGACCCTGCACGTATCTCTGGTGGGCTTTCCTGAGGCTACAATCTCATAGATAAAGACTCAGCTAATAGTCTACTTATATGAACTGTGTCTTCTGGCATTCAACAAGCACCCACTTTGTCCAACCTACTTAATCTATTAACAATATAAATGACTATGGCAATAAAAAGAAATACGATCAAATCAGAAAAATAAATCAATCAAATATCCTTCTCCCTTGAGGTTCTCTTTCACAAATATCCGAGTGTTTAGGACTAATTTCGATGATGTAGAATTATTTCTCTTAGTAAACTGCCCGGATATCCTAAAAACCAACCTGCATCTCTCAATCTCTTCTAATCACTTTGACATGATTGGATACCTCTCACTCTGCCATAAGGACTCAGATAAACATATGCATGGACTTAGAGTCTATATTCGTAACACCCTCCCCTTGGCTAGAGAACATAGTCTAGAATCAAATGATCAGACTTACACGTGCTTTAGATTAACCTTACAACACGACGTTAGTTACTTATATTTTCTTCTACCGTTCTTCTTCAACTCAAGACTGTACCATGCTTGACTATGTCTCTGATAATATTGATGCAGTACTCTCTTTATATCTGAACACTCAACTACATGTATTTGGGAATTGTAATGTTTATCACAGTAATTGGCTTGGTTTCTTTGGCTATACAGACACAGCTGATAAAAGCCTGCATGGTTTCTCTATTGCACATTCCCTTTCACAGACTAACTTTTCCAACTCGCCTCTCAAATCGGAAGGACCAACAAGCCTCACTTCTCGATCTATTCTTGACTACACTGCCCGGGGCTTGTGGACGAATGCCCATAGCCCTTTCGAGAACCAAGTGATAATGGTTGATATCACTCTAAACTTTCAACGCTAAGCTAAAGAGCTTTTTCTCAAAATAACAAGATACTACAAGCGTGCTGATTAGGAATCTATCAGAGGGAACATCAGAGATGCTCCATGGAGTAAAATTTATAGCATTAAGAAATCATTGTAAGAGTGTAATAGCTACAGCTAAGAGTTGGTATACCGAGATAACGAGAAAACGCATTGAGTTGCAGAAATTAGAAACTCGCGATTTCTGGAAAATCTATAATAGTGTGGTGAATAATAAGCAATCAACAATTTCCCCATTATCCAACCACTATGATATCACTTACACGGCAACTGATAAGGCTGAACTGCTTGCCCAGCAGTTCGCCTTAAACTCCACCTTGGACTTCAAAAACAACTCTCTCCCAAATTTCCCACTGTGGACTGAAGCCATTCTCGATGATTTGATTATCACCCCTTCCTAAGTCCGGTATATCATACCTTGACACCTCCAAAGAATGTGGGCCTGATCTTATCCCTGCTATAGTAATAAAAAAATGCTCTTCTGAGCTGGCGCCTGTCCTCTCTAAACTCGTCAACAAATGCCTTGCCGAATCTTGCTTTGCTGGTAGCTGGAAAATTGCTTCTGTGGTACCAGTCTTAAAAATTCTGGTGAAAGAGCTGACCCACAAAATTGTCACCCCATGTCTTCTCTCGCACTTCGCTAAAACAATAGTCCACCACTTTGTGAATGCTAAACTTCTTTCTGACCAACAGTATGGATTTAGGCAAGCCTGTTCTACTGCGGATATCCTAACAATCATTCCTGTACATATGTACCATACACTGGACATGGTTGGTGAAGCTAGGGTGGTAGCGCTTGATATATCCAAAGCCTTTAACAAGGTTTGGCATGAAGGTTTTCTCATGAAATTAATTCATACAGTATTACTGGACAAATATTTAATATAATCAAATTCTTCTTAGCCAAAAGAAACATCCAGGTTGTCCTCGATGTCCGTACATTTAAACAACATGACATTAATGCAGGTTTACCCTAGGGAGGTGGCGGGGGGGCAATCTTTGGACCTTCATAAATCCTGATTTTTATAAACGACCTCCCTGATGCAATTGTGTCTGAAATAGGTATATTTGCTGATGATACCACACTCTATTCTCGACATGCAGGCAAAATGAGCACACACATATCCATGGCAATGGCCGAATCCTTAGAAAATGACCTCCAGTCTCTAGTAGAATGGGCACATAAATGGATGTAACATTTAATGCTACTAAGACAACGCTTCTTTTCTTTAACACCGATTGCTATGGCTAATAGCACCCTACCTGAGAGTCCATCCTTTAAACTCCTCGATCTAACAAATACATAGAAGACATTGCCAAGGCTAGTGGCGGGCTACTTCTACCATCATAGAAAACCTTTGCACACATTCCAGTATCCTATATCTCTACAAAACCACCATTAGCCTATGCATGGAGTATTGTCACATGTGGGCTGGTGCACCAACCACTAGCCTCTCTCTCTCTTAGACAGGGTCCAAAAAAAAGCCTCTGATCTAATAGGTCGCACACTATCTACCAAGCTCTAACCCCTGTCCTATCGATGAAATGTTACATCCATGTGCTTGTTTTACAAGAATTTTAATGGAATGTGCTCGGACTAACTTGCAGCATTGGTGCCCCCTCGATGTAAATACCCCCGACTGTCAGCTAAATACCACCCTTCATTGTAGAGGTCCCCAGATGCTAGAAAGCTTTCTGCTCTAATAGCTTTTTTCCTTGTATTGCTCGCCTTTGGAATTCCCTCCCTGCTCCCTGTTTCATTAACGTTACCAACATGCAGAAATTTAAATGAAATATGATCAAGCATCTCGGTGCTAAGCTCCCCACTGAGGACGCCCCTGGGGGTATGCCCCCTAATTCACAGTAGCCCTTATGTCTTAGTGGCAATGTGTCTTATTTTGAGTGAATTCAAGTAAAAAAAAAAAAATTTTTTTTAAAGGATATCATTTACAACACATTTCATGTTCCTATGTCTTATAGTCTAAAAGTAGTTAATTGGGACACAACGACACACAGACATCTCTCATATTAGTGTAGATTTATGTGACTCATAAACATTCTGGAAACCCTAACAAGAATGATTGATTCCTGTAATCTTAATTCATGTGTCAAGGTCATGAGACTGTCAGCCAGTAGGATTTTGGGGGTTTATCATTAATAGTGAAACATGATAGTTCACCAAGTCAGGAGAGAAATGAGAAACCTGTTTCCAACTCACGGCAAAAAGAACCCTAACCCCTTTTTTTAACCCATGAGCTTTGCACTATCAAATGTTATTCTGCTGGCAATAAACACTAGAGAAACAGTAGCATATGCTGAAATTGTTTACTCTTAAAAAATTGGTTTGGATAAAGAAGAAAAATGTTTAAAATTTCCATTATTTGTAATCATTGGTGGTATTTGTTATGGACTTATTCTTTCGTATAATGTTTGCTCAAAACTCTATAATAATACCACTCTCCCATGTAAAGCTAGTGTTTACTATTTTTGACTCACCTCCCTTAAAAGTCTGCTGATATATAATATATATATATATATGCTGATGAGTCCAGATTAAAAAAGGACGAAACGTATATGTACATAGATAATAAACAATAACAAATTATATATATATATATATATATATATATATATATATATATATATAGAGAGAGAGAGAGAGAGAGAGAGAGAGAGAGAGAGAGAGAGAAAGCCCTCCAAACTGGAGCGGCTCCAGGAGCACCTCCTTTTTGCTGGAGGAAGGAGAGGAGGGCTCATTTTATATTCAGTGGAGCAGGGAATATCTCCATTTGGGACTAAAGAGCATGGTTTTATCGCTTGGCACTCCTCACTCCAAAATTATTTGATTTTTTTTTTAAACATTAGTTTTTTATTCAGCAATAAAAAGGAAAAGAAAAGAAAGTCTCAGCTAAACTCTGAGTTATTTTTAAAAATTTTATCTTAGGTTAATGTATATGAGAGAGGGGAGAGATAGGAAGAAAGAACGAGAGAGTTACACATGAAAACAGAGCATTTGAACTTCTCAGATTTTCCCATCGACATGTTACATTTTTGATGGGACAGTTTTCTTAAGGCAGGAGACAATTTGGCAACAGATGTCTTCAAATACTGCAGTGAGTCTATAGATGTCTTTGAAGTTATTTTCTTACAGATTTGAACTTTTTATTTGTATTTATGACAAGGATGTTTATTGCTAATTAAATGAATAAGCCAATTTTTCTTTTAACTCTTGTTTTTAAATAAAGAATTTTAGGTTCAATTGTACTATAGGGCCCGTTGGATTTTCTCGCCTATTTCACTCGGTATTTACTCAAATGTTCGATAAAATCGATTTTTGCGTGAAATGGTACATTTTGTCCTGACAAAAAAATTCTAATTTATTTTTTAGCATATATCAAATTGAACTTTTATGCCACATTTTTACCCGTCGTCTTTTTGGCGACATTTTGTTATTCTTAAATTCTTATGTTGTAACCTTTTCATGTTTGCTTTTAAATTTGTTTAATTCTGTTAAAACTTGCTTTTGTAAATAGAATGTTAAAAAAAAATTTTTTGTGTGTAATAAAATGTTAAAGAAGTAAAAATATCTTTAGTCCAAGGAAAAAACAATAAAAATCAACATGGCCGCCAGCGATTAAAACCTGCAATTAAAGTTAGATTCTCAACACTTTAAAAAGTAAATGAGAATTTTATTTCAGGACCAAAAATACAATTAAGACCAACAATCAGTTTCATCCAAAATTTGGGAGAATACCAAGCAAAATGAGTTTTTTTGGCCTTTTGACCAAGATCAAAGTGTAGTATCTTTTCCGATGGATACTGCACCCCATACTGGTATTGTCTTGGCCTTCGGGGCTTGATTTACGCCAGTCAATGGGTCTGTCCTGTGCAGTTCTAGGAGGTCTACCCTCTCAGGCTTTGCCTTCCCTCTTTGGGGAGGAGTAAGTTTATTTCTTACTGTCTAAGGCGCCCCTACCGGGGAATGCCGACGGGGCTGCCCAGGCAATTTTTAATGGCCAGAGTGCTCACTTCCTTAGATGATGGCTTTTCAAACCCCACTTTCCTGACCCGATTTTGGGTCACATCTTACTCGTGGGAGTAAGATAAAACTGGCCTTGTGCCTAACTCCTGGGGAGGAGTAAATAAAACCAAGCGAAATGAGTGAAAAAAAAACAGCGGTCCCTATTCTACAATTAAACCGATGTTTAAACTTAATTAAATTAAAGAAAATATCTTAAATTTTAATTTTAAAAAAGCAAATAATTAGACTTTCTGACTAATTTGTTGTTTTTTTAGAACCGAAAGTAGATTAGATATCTTTATCTTGAAAAATCTATTATCGAATATTAAAATTGTAAACGGTTTGTTTTTGTTAGAGATTTCAAATATAGATGTTTTTACCTTTTTTATTTAATTTTAAAATTTTAATAAATGTTTTCGCCCGACCTAGGAAAACTTGCTCCAGTTAATTTTTCGGGTGAGGAAAATTTTACCCGATATTTTTACAACTCCCAAGGTCTAAGCCAGATATTTTGTATGAAATTTTAAGACATTAAATGGATCTCTGAATTGTTTATTGACAATTTATTGATATTTTTTGGCCAACTTATGAAAAATATTTTTTTATTCAATCTTAAAAAAATAAACTTCATTGGTTTTTTTTTGTCACAAATTGTACTATCGAAAAAAAATGGATAAATCGATTTGTTTGAAAGTACATGTGCGTTTCTCTGTGATAAATAATAATATACATTATACAATATAGTTAGGTTCGTAAAACAAACAAATATTAAACAACAACACAACGATTAATGTTGCCCTGGTTGTCTCTCCTCTCCCAGAGAAATGTTTTCTTTAAAAAGAAAATAATCACTAATAATGTTTAAAAGTAAAACTTTATTTACTTAAAACAAATCTAAATTCCCTTCCAAAATAAATAGAAAAAATATCGGGTCAAATTTTCCTTCTCTGAAAAAATAGGTTGTTCATGTAATGAAAATCAAAATTGTTTTAAAATACTTCAGGGATTTTTCTATTTCTACTTTATACCTCAGGAAACGAAAATTTACGTTTAATCCTATGCTTCATCCGACATGTTCTCCTATAATCCTTAGCACATCTCAAAATATTAGCGAGATTTTGTCAAATATTATCTTAAGGTCTTACACTTAAAGTGACATCCCCACCCATATTGACAAGATCCTTTGGCGCCCACCCCTATCCTTCGACCACTCATTGACAGAATAGAACGTTTATAAAAGAAGGTACGTTTTCATTATGGAGCACTGAAAAAGAGCCGCTCCTTTTTTATAGGAGTTTGAGCGGGAGCGGCTCCTTTTTTAAAATGGGGAGCATGAGAGGAGCCAGCTCCAATTTTGGGCGTTGGAGCAGGAGCGAGAGCAGCTCCAAAAGTAGTGGAGCACGTAAAGCCCTATATATATATATATATATATATATATATATATATATATATATATATATAATTAAAATTTACAGTCAGAATTCTTTGACTTAAGTAGAGTATAAATGTACAATAGAATAACTCACCTATAGTAAATATAGGTAAAGCGAAAATGCAGCTATGTTAATACTTCAAATACTGCAGTTATTAATATAAGCTCAATGGTTGATTATTAAGATCAAGCAGAGCTATAATAAAGTAGGCTGATATATATAAAATTAGCACATTATTTATATCAGTTCCAAAAATTCAGACACAACAAATTGGAACTGAAATAAATAATGTGCAATTTTATTTATCTCAATCTACTTGATATATATACTTACTGTTTTTGTCCTCAGAACCTGTAGGATTACTTACTTGTGAAAACCCCAATAATTGAGCACTCTGTTGAAATTTCTTTCCACACAATCTTGAATCACCAGAACACAAATATATATGCATATAATGTATACACCCTCCATAAAAAAGGATGATAAAAAATTATGCTTTGCCAGTGTTCGCACGAATATTTATATAAAATCATAGAATTATGTCAGTAATTTAATTTTTCATATATAAATTATTATAATTTCTAGAGACCAAGAAAAAAAAAACCTTACCGTTTGACTTTTTATTTAAAATGGAGGATTTCTTTCCAAATTTGTTTCAGAGAGAACAGGGTTTTTTTTTACTCGCTAACTTTGTGTGGCTGCACTGATATATATTTATTTATATAAAAATATACAAATAAATACACATTGGTCTTTATTATAGAGTGGAGGATACAGAGAGAGATACATAACCAGTGCTACTAAGTATATCTGGTTAAAATCTATATTATGAGCATTTCTTGTCCGTCTATATTACGAGTCAAACCATTTGGGGGTATTTAATGCCAAAGCACAATAACTATAGTAAAAATCTTTTGTATATGATTAATTGAATACAAATTGTTATGTTACCAATAACTGGAAGTAAATTGTAGGTTTTTAACTTTCCTAACAGTATCAGTGTGCAATTGAACACAATCGGATTTTAACTTGGTATAGTCAATTCCATAGTCTGCGATGGTGTCCATTAGGCCACTACTTCACCTCCCCCCTCCCTTTATTTTTAATCCAGTGATTCTCTAGATGAGAGAAGTAATTACCCAACGCTCTCAAGGGAATATTGATCTTTTGACAAAAGTACAGTTGCATAATATACCTTTAGAATCGTGCAGGATTTGAAAGGGAAGTGAGATATCGTGAAATATAATGAAAAGAAGGCATTGGTTAAAGAATAGTTTTCCTTTTTTTTTTGTAATTGGTGCCTGGTTCAGTATTCAGTTACCATTTACAAAGATTGTGAGAGTTTGTCTTCAAATTTATTTCTAATTATCACATTATTACATGTGCAAAAGATTATAAAATTTGTAATATATTAAGGGATATGTGATAGATAGATATGAACAGACTCGGATTAGATACAAAGATAGGAAAACCTAGATAGATGGATATATGCATATATGGATATTAGATAGACAAATAAATATGAATAGATTAATATTATATGGATATTAAATAGATGCATGTGGATAGACAGATATGAATACATACATATTAGATAGAATGATATGAATAGATGATAGATCCATTAAGCCAAGTACACACTTCATCGGTTGCATTTATAAAAATAATTTGCTAATTAATTTGTATTTGCATGTACAAGAGGATTTTATGCCTTCTATTTTCCAATACTGGCTCCAGTTTGTGCCTATACCACTTATCTGCATGTTCAAAGTGCAGTTGTTTGCACACTTCTCAGTGGATTACTTTTCCAACCCAGTCATCTCTATTCTTATATTCTTTTAGGGCTAGCTTGCTGCATTTGCTTATGATATGGTCTAATGTTTTATATATTTACTGCTTTCCTGGGTCTTGTCTATCTTGGCTTTTATGTAGTTCGTTCTGATCCTGTTCTTTTGTGCAGCTCTTAGTGTTGAATCTTTTTCTTTGTTCAAGTGTCCTTTCCATAGCCATGCTCATGTGTTTTCATGGGCTATTTCTTTGGTCAGTGCAAGAAAGTGTCCATATAGCTTCTCTTTCTATTTTGGTTTTTCACGCTTTTTTGTTTCTCGTTTCATTGCTCTCTGTATTTTTCACCTAAGCGCTGCTTTTGGCAGTGGTAATCATCCTCTTTGTATTTTTTATTTCTCTTATCACATCGTCCATACAGTTTTCAATACTTACCTTCATTTCTTTTTTGCATAGAGTAGATTAGTATCATGCTTCGGGTGCAGTGCGTTGTGCATGTTCATCAGTTTTCTGGTTCTTTGATTCAAGTATCTGAGTTCTTCTTTCATCTAGTTTATGAAGCATCCAGAACATCTTACTATGGATTCTGCCCACATATCCATTCCTTTTATCAGATTTCTACTATATAACTTAGCTTCAATGAGCTTTCTTGTTCTACTCGGGTATTCTCTTCTAATCATGTATTCCATCTCTGTTGATTTGATTGTGTTTACTTCCAGAATGCTCAGATATTTAGTTATCATGTTTTCCAAGTGCCTTTATCACCTTTCAATTGGGTATTTCTATGCCTTTCGTTGTTTCAAGTTTTCCCTTCTTTATCTCCAGTAGTGCACATTTTTCCATTCTAAATTCCATTCCTATGTCCTGCCTAAATATTCCAGTTGTGTTTATTAGTGTTTATATCTCCATTTTGTTTCATTTCAAATAGTTTAAGATCATCCATATACATAAAATGATTTTTTTTTTTCATTTGTGTTTGTAAATTTGTATCCGTCGTTGCATCTCCTGAGTATGTTTTTGAGTAGCATCATGGCTATAATAAAAATTAGTGTAAATATGGAATCTCCTTTGAAAATTCCTCTCTGTATTCTTATCTAAGTCAGGTGTTGTTCGCCAGCTATCAGCTCCAGTCTCAATATTATATCCTCTATGACGTTAAAAATTAAAATTGAAATTAAAATATTAAAAAGTCACATATTTTGTACACCTTTAAATATTCAATTTGTCACATTTGGCTGTGGTGTGTGCTTTTTGTAGTCTATGTCTTTTTTCTTCCTTTACTATGTGCACTCACTAGGAGTTCTCACACAAGTCATCATCAATAAACAGGTCGTGTTCTCTGCAGTCTGAGTGACAACAAGTCTCCCCAGATTTTCAGTGCTGTTCACCTCTTTCAAAACCATTGCAAATGACTTTGCGTTATCAAAAAATACGCTTACTATTGATTTCTCACTGGCAACGACCATTGGTCTTCTCTAGGATTTGGGTGGTAATAAGCCTCCCCACGGTCCCAGTACTCTCTGCACTCTTCCAGTGGAGGTATGGTTAGTGCTCTCCCCATCAGTCTAAACATCCTCCTTGACCCTTCATGACTATTGCCAATTTTTTTTTTTGGGGGGGGGGTCATAGTTTATAAGATTTCTTGTAGTTTCACTTTCCTTGGTTTCACGGGATGTTCCTTCCATGTGTTTGTTTTACTTCTGTTGCATTTTCCATGTGGCTGGTTAGTGTTCATTGTTTATGTGGGTTGGTTTCTGCATTTAAGGAGTTTCCTTAAGATTTCAGCTGTTTTCATCATTGTCGGCCGTTTTATAGTCTCAGTCTTCCCTTTGATTCCAATGTCTCCTAGCCTTTTTTCCAGGATTTTCGAGACTGTTCCTAGTGCTCCTACGATAATTGGTATTATATTGATTTTCTTCATGTTCCATATTCTTTTCAATTCTCTGGCAAGTTCCATGTATTTGTTTCGTTTTTCGGTCTCTTTAATCTTTACCCTGTGCTGCTGGGACGGCAAAATCTACAATTTGGCAGTTTTTCCCTTCTTGTTAACTATTATTGCTTGGATGATTTTATCCGTTTTTACTTCGATGTCCCAGAGGACTTTGTGATTTTCATTTTCCAGTACTGTCTCTGGTTTGTATCTGTATCATCTGTCTACATGTTCGAAATGCAGTCGTTTGCATAGTTCCCAGTATATTGCTTTCCCCACACAATCGTGTCTATTCTTGAATTCTTTTTTGGCTAATTTGTTGCATTTACTTATGTGATTTACTGTTTCGTCTCTTGTCCACAGAGTCTACATTTACTGGTTTTGATCTATTTTAGCTTTTATGTAGTTAGTTCTAATCGCATTGTTCTGTGCAGCTGTTAGTAGAGATTCCGTTTCTCTATTCAGGTGTCCTTTCCTTAACCATGTCCAACTGTTTTCTTCTCTTGTCAGTCTTATGAATCGTCCATGTAGCTGTTTCTCTTTCCACTTTTCTTTTTTTGTCTTTTTGTTGCTGTTTTCTTTTAAAAGTGTTTCTTTCTGCAGTGATCAGTCTTACTGTGTTCTGGATTTTTCTGAATCTTTTTTGTGTCTTCCACACAGTCTTCTATACTAACCAGTCCTCTTCCCCCCTCATTTGTTTTCATGTCGAATCGGTCAGTATCATCTTTTGGGTGTAGTGCATTGTGCATGATCATTGGTTTCATAGACTTCTGGTCAAGATGCCTAAGTTCTTTTGTCCAGCCTATAAATGTTCCAGAGTAGCTTATTAGTGATATTGCCTCGGTGTGTATTGCTTTAACTAGATTTCTTCTATATAATTTCATTTCTAAGAGTTTCTGGCTGAAGATTCCACTTGCTTTTTGCAAATCACTTCAGGTCGTCCATCTACATGAGGTGGTGTATTCTTTGTTCTGTGTCTGTAAACTTGTATCCGGCACACATTTCCTATGTAGTGAGTGGCATCATGGCTATGATAAACTGTAGTGGTGATAGAGAGTCCTCTGTATTTTTTTTTATCTCAAGCAGGTGTTGTCCTCTAGCTGTCAGTTCCAGTCTCCATGTTTCCATTGCTTTCTTATTAATATGTATAATTTTGTCGAATATCTTGCACATTCTTAAGCATTCATTTATCCATGCTTGGGGGATTTTGTCGTAGGTTTTCTTGTAGTCAACCGATGCTTTAGCTATATTCTTCTATCTGTTTTTACCTCTTTCAGTATCTTCTGATCTATGTATAACAGGTTGTGCGTCCATCTTTTCCCTTTTCAGCATCCTTTTTGTTCCTCGGGAAGTAGTCCACGATTGTTAAAGGAGTGTTAGATCCTGGTGCTTTCCAGTTTGCCATTAAGTATTTTCTTTAGGATTGTCTTGAGCGTTTCTTCGTTAATTTATTTTTCTTCTATTTCTTCTTTTTCTTTTTCTTCTTCTTTTTCTTATCATTACTAGATGTTTCACAGAAAATTGTGTTGATTTAAATTCATTCATATTTGTATCAGTTAACTGAAAACTAATGACATCTCCCAAATAGGTTCACATAGTGGGGACCACGGACACCCATGGCCACCAAAAATAAGTGTAGGGCGTTGATAAATATTTGGGGTTCAGCAGGTGGTTGATGGCAATGTAGGGTAAAAGAGTTTAATTGGTGGACAGGAAAGCAGTAAGAAAGAATATTATAACGTACAAACCAATTATAAAACTTTTTATATACTTATCATTCACAAAAAATAGACACAGACATATGTATGTATGTATCTCTCTCTCATATATATATATATATATATATATATAATGATAGTTATTTGCTAATTATGAGCTCTAGTGATATTATACATTATTGGGCTACTGTATAAACTTTTGTATGAACTTAAAAATTTATATAAAATACATATATATATAAGCAAAAACTACTTGCTATCCGCCGGCTATTAATATAGTATTTGTTTTTAATGTATAACTTACATTACATATCTTTAATATAAATATATTGTAATTTTAAAAACTAATAGTTTTCATTTAAAATACCACTCTTGAAAATGAATGAACACAATATTTAAAAAAAGGTTTCGGTAATATATTCTTTTTTTTATTAAATCACTTTAATTAATGTTAATGTCAACAAAACCATTGTATATATATATATATATATAGGAAAATAAGACAAAAAAATTATAAATGAATAATGCCAGAAATCAATTTATTATAAACTGTTTACAAAATAGTTATGCAAATTAGGCATAACAATGGATGTATTTGGGTCCTTGCTCACTAGTATATATACAGTATTTCAAAAGACTGCTGTATTATTGATTTAAATAACAGTAGCCTGTTTTGATGGTAATATAGGTGTGATACATGAAAACAATCTTTTGCTTTTATTCAGTTATATATATATATATATATATATATATATATATATATATATATATTGCAGAACCCTTATCTCACTATAACATGCGCAGGCACCCTTACAATCCATTGTCTTTTGAGACTGAATAAAGGCCATCATATATATATATATATATATATGCTTGGTTGGCCTAATTGATACTGTCGCAGATTATGGAATCAGCTATGTCAATTTAAAATCTGAGCAGATCTATTCTGATCATTTATGCACTAATACTTGGGAAAAGTTATGAACCTGCACCCACCCTCTCCTTAGCAACTAGTGTCAATTAATCGTTTAGTAGTGGTCGTCCTTTTTCACGGTCTGAAAGAGTCTTTTGTCCGAAGCTTATCCCCGATCTTATAGTGTTAAGTGGAATGGATAGGCTGAACCATGACAGGATGTTAATCTGTTGCCGGTTATACATCCCAGCAAGATTGGTACCAAAATTCTATATCGCCCCAAAACCTAAACTTCAACATGGTGATGTTAACATTAATTTGGTAAAAATTTAACATATATATATATATATATATATGATGGACTCTCCCGTCGATTCTGACGTATGAGTGTAATTGTGGAGCAAGTGTTGCGCAATCTCAACAACACCTCTCCTGAGTCGGCACTTCTTGATTCCAATGGCAAGTAGTTCAAGATGATTGGAAACAATGCCGTGATAAGCAGAGAGTACATAGAGCACCTGGTATTCCCAAACAGTCACCGATTCAGTACTGGCTAGGCTCAACGTCACGTAGCTTCGGTGATCTAACAGGAACCGATGTGTCAACGTGATTGTGCCATATATATATGTATATATATATATATATATATATATATATATATATATATATATATATATATATATGTGTGTGTGTGTGTCAGGTATGTTGAAAAAGAATCAATAAAGTGCTCAATTGCAACAAGTGAGAGCTAAATACAAATAATTTATTTTAAAAACTATACTGAAATATGTAAAGTATAGTTTTTTAAATAAATTATCTGTGTATATATATATATATATATATATATATATATATGATAATAAAATCTACTTAGCTTAATACTTTACTGCACTTTAACAGCATCACCAATCACCAGAAGTGTACTTGACTGGCATCAATAACAAAAACTAACCGGAAGAATTAACACATGACGTCGAATCTTGTATGTTTATTATCCTTATATATCAAACACCGGAAGACTGCCATTTAGAACTGATTGCCACTAAACTCATTTATCCGTTGTGCCATGAGTTTAACATAAAGATTTCCAAGTTCGACAACAGGCACTTGAAGATGGTTACAGGTTACACCGGCGGAAACATTATGAAAATAACAACCAAGATGAGAATAGCAGTCCAAATCATATAAATTATTTTTGATGATTTAAAATGAAAACAATATCATTTGAAATGAGAGGTTAAAAAACTTACTTATAATAAAATATATGTGCGTGTGTGTATGTCTAGATATTAAGTTTTAACATATGTATGGATATAAGTTTTCTTCGGTCAAAGACAAGCTGCCTCTCTTTTCTATTTCTAATTTTCAAAGAATGTACGTTATATGCAGCCTCAAGAGTAATTCTTGGTCAATCCCTTCGGCTGCATTAGCTTCACACTCTATTTCCTCAGTCTTTTATACGAAACTGATATGAATTCTCAAAAAAAAAACCAAAGCTAATATCTTGCTCATTTTTTAAAGAGTCTAACTAATAAAAAAAAAAATTGGTGTGCTTGGTTGGCCTAATGGATACTGTCACAGATTATGGAATCAGCTATGCCAAGTTCAAATCTTAGCGAATCTATTTTAGTCATTAATGCACTAATACTTCTGGGAAAGGTATGAACCTGTAATTTCCACTTAGAAACTTGTGTTAATTAATCATTTAGTAATCCCTTTTCTCAGACTGATAAGCCCTTAGGTCAGATGCTTATTCCCGGTTTATTTTATGGTTTTAAGTGGAATGGATTGCCTGAACCATACTCGTGACAGAACGCTAGTCTGTCGCTAGTTATACTTCCCAGCAAAGCTGGTACCCATTCTGGTAAATGTTTACTTTATGGCCCTAAACTCTGTATTGCTAAAAAGCCAAAATTCAATATGGCGACATTAACATTAACTTAGTCAAATTCTATTATGCCACTGCAAAGGCGGATGCGGAATCAGTACGATTGGTTCTCTACATTAATCCAACTATTAACCTTAAATCCAGGTTGGCATATTGCCACATTTAGTGGTTGGGTTAATGAAGTGTGTTTTTATTTTATTTTACTAAAAAGAAATGAAAAAAAAACAAGTTCTTTTCTATTTCGAAATTTTTCTTGTTCAGTTTTGCTTTTTCAGAAGGGCACCAATTGTACCGATTCCACACCAGGTTTTGCAGCATAATAGACTTTTACGAAGTTAATGTGAACATTACTCTCTTGAAGTTTTGGTTTTTGGCAATATGAATTTAGGATCCTAAAGTAAACATTTACCCTCATTTTTATATCTGAGTGGAGTGTTCGCTAACAGCACCTAATATTCCGAAATGGGCACCCATCTAAGTACTGACCAGGCTCAATGTCGCTTAACCAGTGATTTGACAGGAACCGGTATGTAAATGTGATTTTAAGTATAAAAAATTAATCATTTGGGGGTGCTGATGCTTATTATCACGGTCTTACACACTAATACTATTGGGAAAGGTATGAACCTGCACCTCCTTTCTTCACTTATGAGTAAAATAGTAATTTGGGTGAAATAATAATATGTGGTTTGGGGTTGGCTTAATGGATCCTGTCACAGTAATAGCACTACGGATTTTCATTTTAGATATCATCTATCACATTTCTTTACATTAACAGATATGAGTTAACAATATTTTTTTCAATAATTGCTTAGATTACAACAAATATTGATTAATTTATACTCTTTCGAGTTCAATTTGTATAAAATCTATTGTGGTCATTTATGCACTCATAATTTGGAGAAAATATGACCCTGTAATATCCCAATTTGTGTCAATCAGCCATTTGGGTGTCCATCGTTGGCTTCATTATTAGCGTTGCACACTATAGAATTGTATATACTGTGTTCAAATTCTATCAGATCTATTTATGCATTAGTATTGTTGGGAAAGGTATGAACTTAGGACTAACATCCTATTCATAAGGTTGTAATTTATGTTCAATTAATCATCTCATGGTATATGGTTGACCAAATGGATATCATTATGGACTATGGAATCGGCTATGCTGGATCTATTTTGTTTAATTACACATGAGTAAAATTTTAAAAGGTATAAACTCATCAATTTTTGGCTGTTCTAAGTAAAATAGCAACTTATGTTCAATTAATTGTATGAAATTTAATTTTTACAATAGGTACAAAATAACAGAAAAGGGGTTGATTTGCCATTAAACAGAGATGAGTAACTTTAACAACATTTAGAGGTGCAGCAAGAACAAAGCTTCTGGATCTATATGTGACAATATTGTAGACCGACCGTCGGTTTGATTCGTACTCGGGACCTTGTTTTCGCTTTTGGGGAATTCCAAATTATTTTGGGGGGTTATTACGTAGAAAGAGGGCTGATCTCCGATAAAGGAGAAAATAATTCTTTTCTTTCTTGGGAGTTGGTGGGTGAGAAATAACTTATGGTAGAGATACAAGAGGATATCATCCATCACTGCCAGATGGGTCTTCTTTTGTTGATATTTTGAGGAGATAAAAAGTCCCCAATAATGCAATGACAACAGCCACTGGGCCACCTGGCTTTCATATGATATACAAGTTGGGTGGTCGAGTGGCGATTCGGGAAGATATAATCGGTTGGACACAGATAACATAAGAACAAAATGTTTTCTTAAATCGTTAATGCCAAAAGAATTGAAAGGTGTTTCTTGGAATGGTATTATTGTCTCTGCCGAAGAGAATTTAAATAGGAAATAGGCCAGCTGGGTACTGTGTCACAGAAGTGGACATCGAGTTGTTAACATTCTCGGCATTGAATGGACATAGGTTGAGATAACACGCGTCCGGGAATGAGCATACATTTTGCAAAGAGATGAAAATTAAATTGTTTTACAGGGACCCCCATACATCGCCGCTCTTGTGTGGCCGTGCGGGACGATGGGGGAGGTGAGGTGTCTATGGAATGACATTCCTGTATTTGTAGGTTAATGAAAATATATTTTTCTCTGCTATGAATAAATTTCCAGGAGAGGAAGGAGTCTCCTTCCTCCCACCTAGATAACAGTGGGAGATGGAAACAGATGAAGAAGTGTTTTTTCTGTGAATGAGTTTCGAATGGGGGGGAATCTCCTCTTTCACACTGAGGTAACAGTGTAATATGGAAACAGATGAAGAAGACGACGAATGGGGGGGGGGAATTAAACATAAACGTAACCAATCCTGAGTAAAAAAAGTGAATTGGAAATTCCCAATATGGAAAGTAACGATAATGAGAATATAGTATTGTTGTTGTTGAATTGAATTCTGTTGGAGGAAGGGGCGAAGTCACACCCAGTCTCAACACACCTAATTCTCAATATAAGGAAGGTGTAACAGATGCTTGGAGACTCCACTTTGTTTGCCCATCGAATCCACGTCATTCGGAGACGTACCCCGGACATAGTGTTAAAATCGCCAAAACTTATTAATAGCACAAACATTAAAAGTTAGAAGGTTTTGAGCAAACATAGTTTTGTATCTTTTACCCTAATAATTATTTTTATACAAAAACACACATCTGAATTCGTCCTTTATTTGTTTTGCTTGAAATTGCCTTCGCTCTTCAGAGGTACAAACTTTGGAGACCATCGCCAGCCGATTACCCTCTTGATGTAATCAAGGACCTTTCAACACCGACGGTCTTCATCAGTACAGCAACCTTTTCTGCAAACAGGTACCGAGTGACCAACCGAAAACCAGGAACGGCCAACTTCGAGGACGTCACAAGAGGGTGGAGTGCATTTTAATGTCGTCACGACCAGGAGTGCTACATTTTAGTGGTTCCCCACAGAAGGAGGTACATTTTAGTGATTTAAATTGTCTAAGTTCATTTTGGGACAACATCAGAGTAAACATAATTATGTCCCAGGTTGAACTTATAAAATTTTTCTTTAAGTATGACGGGCTAACCAATTGAGCCACAGGGGCAAGTACGATATGGTGACGCTATTAAATACATAAGCCAGACTGTCTTTCCCCCCTCTTCTCTAAAGTCGAATGTAGGTAAGCCGCTTATCAAAAAGTAAGAAGGGAGAGAAATAGCCAATGAAACGGTGAATATGGAAAACATGAATCTTTTAAAGTTTTTTCCTGATGTCCATGAGGACAGGGGGCGTAGATGGAAGTGAGTGGGTAAAAACTTCTCCTCCTCAATAATATATCAATCAGGATTAAAATTAAAATCGATAAAATCGATTGAAAATATTTTTTTTGCTTTTAAAAACATGGACCAATATTTGCTGAAAATCACTAGTGAAACTGATTTATTTTTATGTAGTTTGTAGTAAAAAAGCAAAAGTAGATGGAAAAATCATTTTTCTATTATATATAAGATTAATTTCTACTCGCTCATACAATGCTTTACTAAACCAAAAAGTCATCCAATCAACCCAAATATAGGAATTGCATTAAATATGAACATTTACATTACTTACATTTTTCGGACTGTTGTCCTCATCTTGATTGTTGTTATCTGCCTGTTTTGTGTCTATGAATGGTTTCTTATTGGTATTCTGTTTTGGCATTAAATAACCCAAAAAGCTAAGCTGAGTTAAAATCCAGTCAGATCTATTGTGTTCTCTTACACTTTAATACCACTGTGAAAGGTATGAACCCCTTTTCCAGGTACGAGTAAAATAGCACTTTTGGTATTATTGAATCGTTCACAATGAAACATAGTTGATATGTTGTAAAACATACAAAGTTAGCCTTTTGTTGTGTTCCGACAGTAAATAATTAAAACTAGAAACGAGATAACCTGAATTTAATAACTCTGAATCAGGATATTGCTCTTACCCTGACTTCATATGCAAGAAGAGCAATCAACCATTAAAAAACGTGATGGACGATGATTATTGTATATATATTTGAACACTGACTATCGCAACACACAGTCAGCTTACAACAGCCACCAACTAGCGAACCGGCTTTATTTAGCAGAAAATGTCAGTGATTGGTTTGCAAAATGAATCATTTGCATAACACGGCTCAATTAATTGTCCCGACTATTTATTCACATCAAGTCGTTCCCAGGTCTGTGCCGCAAATACAGCATACTAAGTGCTGTCTTTTTGATTGATGGAGGCAGGTATTATCATCAAAAGAAGTGGACAGCTTCCCCTGCATTTCACCTTCGGTATACACCTACTGATCTCATGATCACACATGTGGCATCCTGGGACCAGTCTTTTGCGCCCAGTTCTTCTTCATGGTAATACTACTGCAATATTTATTATTTAAACATTAAATAACCCAAAAAGGGATCACATGCAGTAAAACAGAAAAAAAACAGACATTTTATTATGTTCTGGTATTGAAAAGTGTAAAACATTCAAAACACGTGTTTTATTGTTTACAACATTAAATAACTGAAAAAGGGCTGATATTTCGTAAAATACACAAGCCTTATATCTTGTTTCCACATAAAAATGGGTTGATATACCATTAAAATATAACCAAACTAAATTAAAAATTCGTACTTCCACCTGTACTTGTTCATCCTCTCCTTATTTTCTCCACGTTGGTTTCCAGATCAAACTTTCAGAAATTTATCCCTTTTCAGATAAATTCGACGTGCAAAATAAAATGAAAGAAGAAGTGGAGGTAAGATAGCATTAAGAACTAAAAATAGTATTATTTGGAATAGAAAAGCTTATTTTACATAGAAATTCCTTTTAAGGGAAGTACATTTAAAGTTGCATATAATTCCCTATGTGGGCATCAGGTAATACCGAAAATGTACCAATTAAAAATAGAAATACTGACAATAAAACAGTTTTGACCTAAAATAACAGAAAGGAATAAAAAAAATGTAAAAAGTACTCACAGGTAGAAAAGGTGGGAGTACTTACAATAAATGACTTCAACCTTACTTACCATATAGGTTAACTATAAATTAAGAAAAATAATATCAAAGACAGGTGTCCATCTCAAAAAGGTAAGAGAGACAGAATGTCCAATGGTCAGTTTAAAGACTTCAAAATTTATGTCTAGTGTCTCTTACCAATGTTCGTTTTTTTCAACTGGAAAATAACAGAAATTCTGATTAATTGAACAAGGGTCATTTTTTCTTTTTGTCTGGAAGAAACTTTATTCTTGAAGTGGATTCAAGCTTGCTTTGAATTAACTCATTCCTTTTTAGGGAATTTGTGAAAATAACTGTAGATTCTACTACACATTCAAGGTATCATATGATATTTAACATTTAAGCAAGGGCTTAAGACAATTTAGACAAACATTCTAGTTTCATCCCAAACTTAACCAAAGACAGTATTACTATTCAACATTTTCATGTTGAAATCAGAAATTATTAAAAGGGTGAATAACAAAACAGTTAAACAAAGATTCAGACTTATTTCCCAAACTATTCTCTATGTGAAACTAATTTATACAAGCTGGTTTTGTATATCGTGTTTCACATGTAGGCCACGTAGAGAAGTTTGACGTAACAGGTATAATTCAACATTTCAATATTGAATTAAAAAAATATTAAAAGATGAATAACGAACATGTTCAGGAAAGATTCAGACTTATTTCCCAAATTATTCTCTGTGTGAAAATAATTTATGCAAGCATATTTCTTATATGTTGATGCCTTCATAAATTAAAGGTCTTTAAACAAAGACAAATTTCACTGCTGAAATTAGACAATAAATAAAACTATATTACGATGTAGGATTTTTTTAAAGTCTACAAACGAATTTTAATATTCGTTTGGCTGAATCTTGAAAATTATTTATACATATTTTAAATGTTCATGTGGATAAAAACGAAATGCTTTGATAACACCATCTGTGCCCTTTTTGATTACTCAAGAGCCTGAACATTACATCTTTCCACTCGGCATGCTGGAATCATAAGAAGAAAAAAAAATGGCGACCCACAGCATTGGCTGGGTGATGAATCATAAAAATAAATAAAGAAAGAATACAACGGTGAAAAAAATACAAAAAAATGAAATTTATAAATTATTAAAAATTTCCAACAAAACCTTATCCGGTGGTACTCGATGCTGATTTCCTGAGAGTGTGTTGAATCAAACCCCACATCTTCCACAAATGGTAATAAGTTAACTTAATATTTATTACATCAGCATTTTCTTAAAATACAATTTACTTATGAGCATTTCTGTGAAAAAAAATGCACACTCCCATTTCAACATTTAATTTAAAATATATGGTTTTAAATATTCACTCGCTAAAATGTGTCAGTTCAAACAATATCTAAAAGAAAACATGTTTAGAATATCGTTTAAAATGTTACATAAAATCGTTTACAAGCAAAACAAACTTTTAAATCGATTAAAAACGCCACAAAAGTGTCTAATACTTTTCCTAAATAAAATAGGACCTTCAAATTACATCAAGTTCTATAAAAAAAACGAACTGCTTTATAATCCCATACAGTAAAGTAAGAATAAAATCAACTACATTTAGTTATTCTCTGTTCTTACTTTTGTTTGACTCTACTCCCCCTCATTTTTCTAACTTCCTGTAAGTTCAGATCCTTTTAAATATTTCATCTGAACACTCCTAATAGTTTCGATGCCATGAATTCTTTATCAGAATCATGAAATATATTAAAAACTAATTACTCATTAGCTAGTTGCATTCTTGTCACACTCTGGAAATTTGTTCCAATAATTAATTACTCTCTCAGAAAGGAATCTCAGCATTTATTAGGTTAAGTGATCAAGTTACTTGTTATCTTTGAAATATTAAAAAAACTATTTATTTTGTCTGTTTAAAATTTTAAAGGATTAAATTAGGTCAGCAAGTATTCTGCGTTAATCAATCTTTCCAATCTTTATAACTCAAAACCTCCATCTGTATAATAACTTGCTGCACTTGTCCCCTTTCAACGTAAACACCCATGACCAACCCAACAAAATTCCACCTCTTCACTGTAGAGGTCCAAAAATGCCAGAAGGCTTTCTACTCTCATAGCTTCTTGAACCGCTTGCCTTTGGAATTCCCTCCCCGCTCTCTGTTTCCTTTACTGTACCAACGTGCAGAAATTTAAATGTGATGTGAACAAGCATCTCTCTGAACAACTCTCCACTTAGGATGCCCCTCTTAATCTGGCCCCTAATTCACAATGGCCCCTTATGTTTCTGTGGCAGTGTACATTTTTTTGGGGGGGGAGGGGTGAATAGAAGTAAAAACAAATCTTTTTAAAATGATACTGTTAAATATTGGTAGTTATGTTATTAGTATAAATACTAGTTAAATTATATTTGTTCAGGTGAATCTAACTTGATGTTGTAAACAGGATATGTTCTAGATAAAGATCACAAAGAGGTTACGAGGTCAACCCTGACTAGAAATAAGCTGGGGTTCATGAGAAAGGAAGTGATAATACTTAATTAGAAATGACGTCAGACATACAGTTGAGAGAATGGCCATTGCCAATCACTTATGAGTCTTGAGGAGGGGTATAGCTTGGATCAACAACGTGTTTCTACGTGGTCTAACAAAATGTTCCCATCTTATTTTTCAGCAGTGAACAGTCAAGTGCGTACGATACAATAAATAATTAATCTTCCAAGATTAAATTGTTGATTTAATCAATGAAATAGGCATAATTGATGTGAGAAATACACTGTAGCATTTGTTTCCGCTAAAAATATCACTTGGTTTTCGACGGATAGCGACACATACACTATGCCGACAACAAGAAGAAGACCAGGTATTTTATTTACCTCCTCTCCAAACACAATGTCAGGTGTGGTTTTGAAACCCAGCACACTAGGATTAGCGCACTCTGGCTTACAAAAATGCCTGAGCAACCCATCGGCATTCACTGGTAAGGGAAACTCAGTGGATTAGCAATAAAGTAACCCCTACTCAGAGAGAAGGTAAAGCCTGGGAGGGTGGACCTTCTGGAGCTGAACAGAATCATACCTCAGCCCGACAACAACAAAGCCACTGTCAGATTGATTGTCGAGGATGTATTCCTGATTGGTACGAACATCTACTTAGCTGTGCCAGGTACAAGATAAGAAGACAAGGTATGATTTTGAGTTGACTGAAGTACGATTAATATTAACTGACCTTTTGTAAGTAAATGATTACATAGAGGTCAATTTAGGGATGCCCCCCCCCCCATTCCGGTACTATGTAACAATACGCATGTACCTTTGTCTGAATTTCAACCTTTTCGTAAGACCCCTTAAGCTTAAGGCCTAAACTTTAAAAAAATTTAATGGATTTGAATCAAAATTGGAATAAGGATTCAAGACATGAAGTTTAGTAGCATATTTAGTCTTTGTAAGGGGACATAAAACTGTCACGAAACTATTCTGTTATGTGAATTAATTTCATTATTAACTAGAAGAATGCCCTTCCTCGGATGAATACTCTGCCAGTTATGTATGCATTTACTTTTTTAATCATTTAATATTTTTTAGTGGTAAACGCTCCAGACAAGGCATGAAGCCACTTGATGTAAGGAGCTAACAAGAACGAAATATGATTATTGCAAAGACAGAAGATGCCTATTGGCCTTAGTCTTGAAAAGACCAAGGTTATAGATAGGGGGAAAATAGTCAGCAGGAAGAGAGTTCCACAAGCCTGCAGTTCTTGAAAAGAAGCTACTGGAATAGGAAGCTGTATTACAATGAGGTATCAAAACAGCGAATTGATGAAGACCACTAGACCAATGAGTCAAACGAGATCACACAATTCTGAAAAACACATGCCATAATAGTACTTATAGAAAAGACTGAGACTAGCAACATCACGTCTGTGAGAGAGAGTGTGCAGAGAAGAAGAAAGGGTAGGGCCAATCAAATTATAGATACATTCCTGCACCTTATTGTTGTGGGGTACAAATCACCCCTATTGAAGAACTAATGGAAGCAACCATCTATAATAAATACCATGGTTGCAAAGACTCAAACAGAGGACATTCCTATTCATGTTTTACCGCATGGTAGGAATCCGGTCATCTCCTACCACATTTAGTGGCGTTACTGTATTGCTATGAATAAATACATTGTATATTTTAACCTGTCACAATTTGTGGTTGTTATCTTTGTGACCCCTAGCACGGGTCTACAACACTTATCAAGACCCCTCAAATGGGACAGAGATTCACCTGCTAAATATGACAACAGTACACCATACATGGTCTGATTATAGATTTGTAGAGATAGAGAAGATCCTCAGGTGTGAGAAAGTGTTTGGAGCGATAGAGAGAACCGACTTTATGAGAAGCAGAAAGAGCAATGGATCTAATGTATGAACTCCAAGAAAGATTTGATGAGAGAGAAAGACCAAGAAGTTTCAGAGTCGATTTCTCCTTAAGAGCAGAGCCATCCATGAGCATCTCAGGAAGAAAAGGGACACACTTACGATTGAAAGACACGAACTGAGTCTTAACAGGATCAAACGAAACAAGCCATTTCGTACCCCAATCCACAACTGAACCCAGGTAAACTTCTAGATCAGCTGCATATTTCGACTGATCCGAAGGAGATGGGCGAGAAGCAACACCAGAATAGAGAGTTGTATCATCAGAATAGATGTTAATTTTCTGAACAATATTCTCTGGGAGATCATTTATATAGAGAAGAAACAGTGTTGGGCCTAGAATTGATCCCTGAGGAACACCAGCATTGATAGGAAAAGAGAATGAAGTGACACCGTCCAAAGTTACTCGCAAGCTTCGATTAGAAAGAAAAAACCTAATAATGTCAAGAACCTCACCACCAATGCCATAACCCTGAAGTTTGTGTAGAACAGAATTTCTCTCCTTCGAGAAAAACCAAACAACACTCTTGAATCTCTCTTACACTAACTACCCTAGATACTCCAAAGATGGATTGACAAGTTGAGAAAATAAAAAAAGAAGAAAAGAAAACTCCTTAGTTTTTAGCCAAACATTCTCGAATAATGACTTGCTTCTAACATATTATACTAGCTGGCTTTGTTGGTTCGCTACCGCTTCACAAAGTTTGCTACGTAAAATACTTGAAAAAAAGTTAAATAATAAACATTTCATTCATAACTTTTTGCTAAACACAAAACAGAAAGTGTTGCCTTATTTATATAGATAGATAAACAGTAATATTTTGATAATTTCGATATAAGTTTATCGTTTAAAAATGACCGTAAATAAATGAAAAGAAAGAAAAATTCAATTTGCTGAGTCGATGCTGTAGTAATGGTGAGGGGAGGGACGATTGTTTGTTAAACTTAGAAATAGATCGTAACTTGTTGAAAATCACGTCAGTCCCCCTAAAGTAAAAAGGAGGAAAGGAACAGTTAAACACAAATACTAAAGTTTTGTCCACGAAATAAAACAATATGCTTAAAAAGACAACAAATAATAATAAATTAATTAAACGTTTTTTATCCAGACTAAGATGCAAATTAGTTAACTTGTGACTGATATCACATATATATAAGCAGTATATAAAAAAGATGGTGCTTTTATTGTGTAAAGTAGACTTACCTTCAATTAGGACCTTTTACTTTACCGTTAGTGCAAGAAATAGGCCTAACTTTCGCCTTTATTAATTTATATATATATATATATATATATATATATTTAAAGGAATCAAACTGATTAAGTTTCAGTACAAAAATCTAATGTGCATTAATATCATTAAAAATGTAATAGCCATGATTCAAATTAATTAATAGACATGTGTATCTATCTATATATATATATATATAGGAATCAAACTGATTAAGTTTCAGTACAAAAATCTAATGTGCATTAATATCATTAAAAATGTAATAGCCATGATTCAAATTAATTAATAGACATGTGTATCTATCTATATATATATATATATAGGAATCAAACTGATTAAGTTTCAGTACAAAAATCTAATGTGCATTAATATCATTAAAAATGTAATAGGCATGATTCAAATTAATTAATAGACATACAACCAAACCAAACACCATTAATGGGTGTTTAAGAATGTGAGGAACTTGAAGCATAAAAACTTTTACCATGGTGACCTAGTTCAGCATTAAATGGCCCGAAAGGGGTTAATGTACCATAAAACCAAACAACTAAACCGAACACCATGAATAAATATTTGAAGATATAAAGAACTTTATGCATAAAAACTTTTAAATAACTCGAAAAGGGTTGATATGCCGTAAAGCAAACAACCAAACAACACCACCATGTATATATATATGTACATTACATTTTTGTGCTGAAACTTAATTAATTCGATTTTTTTAAATGAAATAGAATTGCTTTCATTTTGTTACGCATACATCCTCAGATATTTTGATAGAGGGAGAGGTAAGGTGTGGGTGTGTTTGAATGTTTATTTTTTTACCCTCCAGAAGGAGGCCAAAAAGTGCATGCCCTCCCTTACTTGGCCTTTTGATTTCTAAGCCAAGGGGTTTCAAGGGTGAGTAGTTTTTAATTGGCCACATGGTTGCTGAAATATTACTAGTTGACCCTAGATTAAGAGGCAAGTCTCAGAAAGAAAGAAAAAATAACTGCCTTGAACCCTGAGAGTGAAATCCTAACTGGAGGATTTGGTTGTATTTTTGTTTATTTATTTCCATAGTTGACAATTCAAGATCCTCTTCCTAAAATAGCTCTTTTGAATAATACATTTGATATCAGATAAACTAGCTATTGATTCAAAATCAATATTATTTAGTTGTCTACAGGAACGGGTGGGGGTGTATGATTTAAATTTTTTTTAATTCACTCACTGTTTTTTCATGTTCTTTGAAAGAACACTAGAAGATGGAAGTCCATTTTAACAACGGTTATCTTTATACAGATGGTATTTCACTGTAGCTGAGATTATGTGTATGTTTATTGGATTGTGTCAAAGCAAAATATTGTGACAAAATAAATTTAGACGGCTGTGAAGGTGACATTGGTTGGAACTCTGCTTGCCACTATGATGTTGGTGATGACCACTATGACCGTGTTAGCTATATCCATCACCTGGACTGTAATTGTCCAATGTGAAGAAGATGGCATCCATGTTAACAAAAATGAAACAAACCTCTGTTGAGCAATGAAAAGTAGAGGTTGTGTTTATGTATATAGATTTCAACCACAACACTAAACAGGCATTATATATGAAGGGCTGGTCATGTTTAATCAAAGATAATTACTAAACATACGAAAATAAAAAAATAACTGAGCAAACTTTTATTTATTATATAGTATGAAACAATTAAGGTTTATGTTAAAGTCATAAAAGATGTTTGAATATTCCACCATCTTCCACTAAGATCAATTCAATACGTTTAGTTAGATTCCGAACAGCCTTGACTAATTCATCTGTTGTAATGGCATGTTGAGTTTAAATATGATCAGGTCTATAATGTGACGTTCGTTGGAACGATACTTGACACTGATGTCATTCAAAGTGTAAGGACGTTCTATTCACTGCTCCTTGTTTAAGCATGGCTTTTACATGGCCTGACAAACATTCCATCAGATGTCTTACTAAACCCTAGCAGGTTTTACCTGTAGGTTACATTTTCCTGGTAGCAGTTGCATAGATTGACAGAACACAAATACTACAAACTAAGTAAGATTTACTTATTTATTGCTCATGCAGATTTCTCTATCTCTGACCCTGATAATATGTTATTTCTTATTGTATTTGGGACCTTAATGTATTCTTGCTCAGTAGTTGCTAGTTATGTCTTTTGTTATCCACTCGTATATTATATTGTGTACTGCATTACATGTTTTGTAACCCCCTTTTTAAACAAACTGTTTATCTGTGAATATATGCTGCTTCTTCACTATTGTCCTTTTCTCTTTCTTCTTCCACAATAATACAGCATGAGAAAACTATCTCCAAGCACATATGTTAGTAAAAATGTAAAAGCTAGAATATAAAATATTTGTAGGTTTCACGTCTATAAAAAATTATTACTTTCACGTTTAATTTATATATATATATATATATATATAAATATAAGCATTAGTTGCAGCCATCATATACAAAGTAAAGTACAGTTTGTGTTTATATATTCATGCCTGGTGGTTAACTACATCTGATGCAGAGCATGTGGGAAAACTGCCAATCTCAAACATATTCTCACTGGATTCGAGCATGCCCTGAGAAGCTACATGTGGGGACAAAATAAAGTATTAGAGATTGTTATGGAGACTTCGAAGATATATTGTGAGAATGACAATAAAGCTCTTAATGTCATTATTCATAAACTATTCATTTCGTTGAAGAAAGAAATAGTTCAAAGTCTTTGTGTAAAAATAGACAGAGATTTTCATTGTTTGATGGCTGCATTGACTGGCATATTGCATTCGACTTTGAACTCCAGCTCGTATTTCCAATTGAAATAACATTAACAGATCAGCGTCCGGATATTGTCATTTGGTCAGTTAATTGGAAAAATGTTTTTGTCATTGAATAAACGGTTCCATTTGAGGAAAATTTTGACTTCGCACACCAGCACAAATTGGAAAGATATGAATATCTACGAGAACAATGTGTCATAAATAGCTGGAAAACCATTGTATTTCCTATCAAAGTTTGATGCCGAGGTTTTATTACCAATTCAACTTCTGCATTCTTGAATAATCTTGGTCTTTCTCCATCAGACAAGAAACTAAAATACATAAAGAAAATACAAGGCTCTATTTGCATCAGCGTGGATATGGCAATCCCAGAGTGACGACAATCCAACAAAGTCTGGTAGTATCGTGAGATACTGCTGGGTTAGTGGTAATGAAGCTTCTGCCACGAAACCATGCCTGAACCCAAAGTCATCATCTGATGAAGGCTTTGTTGGAAGCAATGCTGCTGTACAAGCAACAGTTATTGTATAAACATTTTATATATTTCAAATCAAAACATAGACTTATATATACTGGGTTGGTCATAAGTCTACTCAAAGATAATTATTTAATTACTTATGAAAATAAAAAATAACTTATTAAACTTTTATTGATTAATAATAACAATTGATAAACATGTTCAAGTCTTAATAAATGTTTGGATATTCCCCCAACTTCCACTAAGATCAATTCAGAACGTTTATTTAGATTATGAACAGCTTTGGCGAGTAGCTTTTTAGGAGAGTAGAAACTGGAACTTGGGTTTACTTTCGGCAGACTCGTAACTTTTGTTTCCCTTATTTTGTCCTTTAGTCCTCAGATTCCATGAGCGATGTTTCTGACAAAGGGGGAAGAATTGCTGTATTCTGGGTCGGAATCTATCCATCTTACACTTATCGTTGGCTAGTTTTTGACCTTGAAGTAGTATTTTTTTTATCTCCTTATATCAAGTGGCTTCGTGCCTTGTCTGGAGCGATTTCCCTAAAAATCTTTATAAAAAATCATCTGTTATAATGGCATTGTATGCCGAGTTCAAATCTGTTTGGATCTATAGTGTTTACACACTAATAACCTTGGGAAAGGTATGAACCACCTATTTCTCTCACTTATGTGTATAATAGCAACTTGAATTTATTTAATCATATACAAGAAATTGTTTCAATAGGTATTATTTCAGCATTAACTAGCTGGTACCTGCCTAATGCAGCATTCATGATGATCCGTTTAAGCTTGCTTCCTCTGAAAGGAAGAAGTTTCTAGAGAATATTAAATTCACAAGTGGCTCTCAGTTGCATCTATTTTCCGGTAAAAGGAGATGAGGACGTTGGTTTTTGCAGGGTTTTTGCAGTTTTCTTTTGCATGGAGTTGTTGCATCTTTCCACATACAGTACCTGGAATTCCCAAATGATACCTCCTTCTGGTACTAAACAGACTCAACATTAAATTCAGTGATCTAACAAGAACCGGTGTGTCAACATGATTATGCTGTACACAGCATTAAATACACACCTAATGAGTTTATATGTCGTTAAACAGACATATCAAATCAAACTAATTTTATCATATCTCTCTATATATAACTCAATGTCTGTGTGTGTGTGTGCTGTTTTTGTGTTCCGTATAGAAAGGAAGGTTAGAGAATCGACAGAAAAGTGTATTCTTATGTAAAATTTACTTAATAAAACAATGGAAGTGTTCTCAAATCTCTAAGTACACCCTTAAGGGACCTATGAGGGCATAACTCCTTTAAAACTTAAAATATATCCTATTTTGGTGAAATGTATATCATATGTATAAAATTATCCGGAGAAGACAATGGAAGCGGTCCTGAATCTCTACATTACCCTCAATGTGTCGAATATCTATGTGCCATCACCTCTGAGTGACCCATGGGGACAGACCTCTTTAAAACTTCAAATACATCTGATTTTAATGAAATCAGAGTTTTCCAACATTTCAGCTTCTTCTGACTATATTAGAGGGGGAAACGGGAGTAGTGGGGCAGTAAAAACAAAGAAAGTAGCATGGTGTTATGAACATAGTGAAAAAGTACAGAATAAACAGAAAAGGGAAGATAGTGAGAGGGGTTGGATAACATTTATAATCTCCAAACATGAGTGACGTAACAAAATAATCAATTTACATTTTGTTTTAAATAGATTAAACATATTGTAAACAAGCACTAGGCAGTATGTTTAGTGGGTTGTGTGTTTGCAGTGACTGTGAGTAACAGATTTCCTGCAGGTGAGAGATGTTCGTCGAAGAGAAGTAGGGCCACAAAAGAAAATGAAAATGTCTCTGATTTTATATTTGGCCACCCAGAATTATATTTTTCTTTCGTAGAAAAGTAAGCGTTTCCTTAAACAGGGTTCATGCTGAGAAAGAAAGGCTTAAAAATAATGTTCATAGATTGTCTGCAGGTAGGCTTTTTTAAGTTGATAAGACTGGACGTTATCTCAAATGATCAGTTTCTGGGGAAATCAGTGGAATGGGGTTGGGCTGAAATGACTGGAAGTCTAGAATTTGCCGGTTGAAAGTACATATATTCCAGCAGATCGGCAGGGGAGGGGGTTAGACTTGGCTCTCTGAGCATGACACATTCAATCCCGAGCAACGTCGGGTCTTCCTGCTAGTAATCAATAAAAGTTTGCTTAGTTAATTTTTATTTTCATATGTAGTTAAGTAATTACCGATGGCGAGACTATATATATTAAACCTATGAAGTCATCTTAAATAGCAATGGATCTGGCAAATCAATATTTGATTCCAATCAATCAATCACATGTATCGGTCTTTGTTGTTTACTATTGAAAATTTACATTCCAGTTAATTTCATTTCCTTCGGTACATTACAGATCGAGACATACACCTCTAGCTTCCGTTTGTTGCAAATATGCAAAATTGCAAATGGCTACCCAAGTGATTTTCTCATTCCTTAACTGGCATAGATTTATTCGTTCTGAATACATTTATTTCTGTTGCTGGCCGTTCACTTCTGATTTTTAGAAATATACAACTTCGTAACTGACAAATTTATCGGTCTTTGTTCTTTAATATTGAAAATTTAAATTCCAATCAATTTAATTAATTACAGCCTGGCTTTTCCTTCAGTAAGATATGGATCGAGACATACACAGGTAACTTCTGCTTCTTACAAATATGCAAAACTAACAAAATAAAACTAAATCTGTATGTGCATACACAAGTTAGAACTTAGAGAGAGATAGAAAAATTAATTTCATCAACACTTTGTCCCACAAACAAAAGATAGGTTTCTTTATTTCTTGTTTTCTTATTCTTTCTTCAATTTTATTTTTCTTGGCTCGCATTCTGAAGGCTAATTTACCTTATTTTAGTTCAGTTAAAAATAACAGGTTTGAACGTAATTTTGCAAAGATGTCCGAAATTTTATTTGAACCATTGTATTTTTATTTAAAATTTCTTTAGTTGAATGCAACAGTTTTGAACATAATTTTGCGAAGACATCCAATATATTTTGTTCAAAATATGCTGCCAGGAAAAATCGGGTCAGCTAGTATTTGTATTTCATATACCATGGGGAATCAATCCCAAACCATCATTTTCATTGGTTTTAACAACTTCTTTATTTGTGTACTTCAATGAGTTTTTTTTTAATCTCTCATTTTACACACAAAAGTAATTTATTCAAATTTGATATTCATTCCTATCCCTTACGCGTGTTTCATAGCAAAAATCGGATAAGTCTATATTTTATTAATAAATAAATTCCCTATTGTCTATGAAATGCAAATATAAAATATATATGCTCTGAATCCTGTAATACCACTTCGATGAGCTTACAATTAGAAACATTTCAGATATTATAAGGACTATAATTTTTAAATATATATATATTCTTTGTAAAAACACAAATATATATAGAGAGAAAGAGAGAGAGAGTATTAATCAACTTATATATATATATATATATATATATATATATTAAATAAGTTCAAATATATTGATAACATGAACTTTAAACCAATATTTTTTTTCAAAAGTGCTCAATACAAATTAGAGCTTTTATAAATAAAAGTAAATAAACATTAGAAACAGTCTATGCGAATCTGGAACAAAGTTGTTTGTCGGGGGTGTGGAACCGCATTCAAATGTACTCGTTGTTATTGCCCGTGAGCAATCATGTTTTGACGATAGTCACGGCCGGGGAGTGTGACTTAGTGTGACCAGTCCTTGGGAACCTTTTTGAGAAACAGCACACATTAGCTCCCCGAGTGGTAACGATAGGCACATCCCCTTAATGAAGGGGCTCATACCTATTTGTCTGGCTGGACGGGTAGTTTGTCGGCTTGCTGGCTACTTTGTCGGCTTGCATGCTGAACTGACTGTGCTGGAACATGGAGGCTTGTAATTATGAAACAGGGCATCTTTACTTTTAAATATAAAAATATAATTTAGCATATTTTGAAAAGAAACATGATTAAAAAAACTCGAAGATTCAACTGAGTATGGCCAGCTAGGCAAGCACGCATCTTCCCCATTCAAGTTTGAAAAGCTGACTGTTGTTCACTTTTAGAACTAAGTACGAGGTAGAGGGGGGAAGAGAGAGAAAGAGGGAGAGAGAAGGCACAATATACAAATCATATATTGTTCTGAGTTTCGATTAATGTTTTGTTATGATTTAACAAACTGTTCTAGTTTTCCAACACATCTCGGATGATAAGTGTTCTGATCTCATGAACCCATCACATGCATCTGTCATTGAATTGGTTTGCACTTGTCAACCCTGGGAATTTATAAACAATTTCCTGATGACATTTTGCGAGTTGTCGATTTTTTATTCTCTTCTTGAAATTGCAGCGTTAAGTCTGGCATGAGGATTGCAAAATGTAACGGGAGCATCAGCTCCCCAGAAACGGTTACTCATCATTGTGCCACAGATCAATCAACGTTTCAACACTGAAACATTTCTAATGTTTATTTAATTTTATATATATATATATATATATATATATAATGTCAGTTTGCTAATTAAATTACAGATAAGTTTCTGTGCAAGTGTGTAGCACATCACTCAATAATCCCCAGACCTAACTAATAAAATAACAAAATTTAGGCAAAATTCGATTTTATTCATCAACATAGTCTCTTTCTAGGGTGATACACTGATTCCAATGCTTCTCTAACAATTCAATGCCTTTATTGTATTACGATTTGTCATTGGCCTCAAAATGTGTATCAGTTTCTGATATCACTTCTTCATTGTAGTCAAATCTCTTTCCTGGAGCATTCCTTTGAGGTCTGCAAACAGCCAGTAGTCGTTGGTGGCTAAATTTGGAGAAGAGGGTGGGTGTAGAAGCAATTCATGTGATTTTGATATCGTTGCAATAGATTAATGACACGGTGCATTGTCTTGGTGAAAGAACACTTTTTCTCCTACATTTGTAACTGTTTTTTTTGGGGGGGGGGATTTCTTCATTCAAACCCATTAATAATACTATATAATATTCACTATTGATGGTTCTTCCTTCCTCAAAGTAATCGATAAACAAAATACCTTACACATCCCAAAATACAGAGGCCAAACACTTGCCTGCTGATGTCTTTGGTTGCATTGGACGGCTTTCACCTGCTGCTGCCCACTCAGCTGACTGCCGATTTGAATTCAGAGTGATGCGATTGATCCATGTTTCATCCATTATCACATAGTGATGCAAAAACTCTTTTACTTTGCATTAAAAATAGTTGGAAACAACACTCTGAATATGTTGTTGTTTTTGATCGAATGTGAGCGGCACCAACTTAGAACACAACTTTTTCATTTAAAACTTTTCATGCAAAATAGTGAAAACATTGTCTTTTGGTGTCTTCAACTCCTCTGTTATATCACACAACTTCAGTTTATGATCGGTCAAAATTAGTTTGTGGACTTTTTTGTATGTTTTCCGGGGCAACTGACAAATTTGGGCGACCTGAGCGTTCAGCATCATTTGTGTCTGTACGACCGTGCTTAAAGTCAGCATACCACCTCTTAATCATTGTTACTGATCGATCTGAGTCCGAATAACACTTGTCAAGCCATTGCTTTGTTTGAACAGTATTTTGTCCATCAGAAAGAAATACTTTATCAACCCACTAAATTCAGATTTTTTCATTGTTTTACAAATTTGCAACAATAGCTTCACTTCAATGACTGTAATTTGTAAACTAATAATCTGATTGGGCTCAAATTTCGACACATTCCATTTGAAGGTTAATACTTTATAAAAATCATGGAGTTTTTATTAGTGGCGCCATCTATATGTCAGGCCTGTGAGTTATTGAGTGGGGTGTTATGTATGAAATCTATCGGCAAATGTAATGTATGTATATAAATGCTCTTAGAGTTTTATCTTTTTTTCTTGTATTTTGCTTGCTTGCTTGCTTGCCAGTCCTTTAAGCATTGCCTGTGTGACCATCAAGACGTTTTTGGTTCAGCAACTGATTTTTGGGGTCCCACAGTGTACACATCTTGAACTGTGACTATCGTGAGCAGGGAATAGTGGATCATAGCTCCAGTAAAACAGGAAAGGGTTACTTTAGGAATGATGATTTTATTTTTTATGGCTCATTAAGATTTAAACCCCACTTGCTATCAGCACACATTTTATATGTTAATTTACAGCTTCTGTAGTTAGACATAAAAATTTCAGAGTTCGACAAGACGCACCTGAAGAAGGTCGGAGGTTACATCGGCCGAAACGTTGTGAGAATAACATGCAAGATGAGAACAGTAGTTCGAATAATCCAAATTATCAATCTTCATCTCAAAAATTCCAAAACACATTTACAATTGTTAAAATTTTCAATAAAGTGTGCATTTGCATCTTTACGATTGAAGCAACAACTGTTCATATGATGAGACAAGATCAGCCATGTTGTCATGTCATAGATTTATGGGATCTTCTTTGCCATGTTACACGAGTAAATTTATGAGCTCATCTAAAATAGCTGGAGAGAATGACTGTTTTGTTTTTAATGAGTAAAAGAAAAAAGTTTCAGTCATGTATCTTTTAAGGTCACAGATAAAGATGAGGAAATAAATACATAAGTTCTACAGATTTAAGCTGACAGAATCATGAAAAAAGAAAAGAAATTGAGATAATAATCCATTTTATACATCATTTTATCTGCCTAGTATAAATAGATAAATGTTAGGGGGTGATTTGTGGAAAGGGCTCGCTAGTTATAATAAATAGTTTATAAGCTGTGACATTAGACCTTTCACGACCATTATTTACATAACATGGACGCTGTTAAGAACCTTTATTTTGCAGTCCGTCGTTTTGTAAATAAGTAAATTGACTTAAGAAATATGGAAAGAACATCATTGAGAATGTCTGAAAATAATGAGATTCCTGTTTTTCTTTCTGGTTTTGCTTTTTGAATGGCGACATGACCATTTACAAGAAAAATGTTGCCAGGCAGGCAAAACCAAGCTGTTTTAAGAACCTATGGAGCGGTCATAATTAATTAGAAATTAATTAATGAAAATGTTTTTAATTTTATAATTATCTAGCTGCCCTTTTTTGGGCGTTGCCCAGGATTAAACAATGTATTAATATAATAATATTTAAAAAAAAAAAACTACTAAAAGTAAAACTAAAAGAAAAAGCGGATGGCGAAAGATCAAAAACGAAACCTTAAGATGTTCGGTCTGATCCGCTACCATATGAGATATATACATTAGGTTGGTGATGTGATAAATCTAAGCCTTAGTATATGTAATATGTTGTTGTTGCTGCTTCTATTCATTTGTCGGTAATTATTGAAATATGTCATTATTGTAAAACAATTCCAAATAGAATACAGTTTTATTAGACGGAGATTGAATTTATTATTATTAAAACTGTTCTGCGGCTACGGTAGTCAAATGACATCCCGTAGCTGCAATCAGTCCTCCATGCTAGTCCCAGGCCATCTGGCCTTGTCATGCACAAATTGTCGTAGGCAATGAAGTTGTTTCGCTGTACATAGTGGTCCTAGTCCCGCCTGCTTGAGGTCAGCACGTAGATTGAGTAGATTAGTTTTTTTGTTGTTAAGAACATAGTTCAAGTTTCCGCAAAGGAAACGGGAGAAGCAGAATACAATATTGAGTTTGTAGGCCGTATGCTATCGATGACAATACATGCAAAATAGGCAGGCCCTTCTATATTATAAAGATATGTATCTATCTCTATATCAATAAAAGTGTGTGACCACTTCTTAAGTGTGTTTGCGTTTCTCGTGACTATGTGACTTATACGTTATTTTTTTAATTCACTATTAAGAGTGATTATTTATTGAAATAAAAAATACAATAACGTAAAGTATTAAAACAAACTTTTTAAAAATCATATTTTACAAAACGCAGTGAAATGAGGTGAGGAAGAGAAAGACAGTGAATTCCTAATTGTATTAACTCTCTTCTCGATATCAGTCACCAGGTTAATTAATTTGCATATTAGTTTTGAAAAAGAACATTTTATTAATTAACTATTACTTGCTATTGTTTTTTAATTCAATGATTGTTTTGATTTTAATATAATAAATAGTTCTGTTTCGCAATATTGTTTTATTTCCTGAACAGATATTTAGCTTTTGTATTAAAATGTTACTTTTTTTAGATGGACCGACTTGATTTTCAACAAGTTGTGATCTATTTCTAAATTGCAAGTCAAAAAACAAATTGATTCTTCTTTCTTTTCCTTTCTTTACGAGTCATTACACTGGAAATTACGTCATTGTTAGCAGGACGCCAAAAGGCGTCTATCGTCATTGTTTTTTTTGTTTGTTTTTTTCGGTGTATGGTTAATGAGAATTTATTTTTTTATATTGCAATTTTAGATTAAAGGACTCACTGAAAACTGAAATTTTTATGTTTTCACTTTATAACAGATTCAATTTTCTTTTGACACGCGCTTACAGTTGGGTCACATGACCCTTGTAGAATGTAAACATCTCGGCATTGGCGTTTTATGTGTACGATGAAACTTGCTAAAGCTTACTGTTTTTTACTTCTTCTTCTTTCGTGTGAATCAGATGATTCTGGTGTTGGCATTAGTTTCCCCAATGTTTTTCTAGTTAGAAATCTTTCTGGAAAGACATCGGGTACTTACGGGAAGGACCACAAGAAGGTTGCCAACATCCCTAAGTGAAAGTGGTTCTGTGGAACCGACTGGATTCAGAACTTAGAACACCCAGGTCTTCAGTCCGTGTCGATATCCACTTAAACACCGTCACCTCCCAACTGTTTTTTACTAAACAGGGTTAAAATAAAGATAAGTTTAAGATAAAGATAAGTTTAAGATATTTAACTCGAATTAATTTACGTGACTGAAATAGGAATTAAGTGAATTAGATTAGAATATTTTTCTCCACAGTACTAATGATAAAAATTATTAATACAATTAATTAAAGACATTTTATTCATTTTAATTTTTATGTTTTCACTTTATAACAGATTCAATTTTCTTTTGACACGCGCTTACATTTGGGTCACGTGACCATTATAAAATGTGAACATCTCGGTGTTCATATTTTTCTGGAAAATTGGCATCTACAGTTGGAACATTCATTAAAAAACATCAACTACAGCAAACTTCATCGTATAGTGTAACGTCAAAATGAAAAGTCGATCAGAAAAACATAGTCGCCATCTTTATAAACATTCAGAAAGAGTCTAGCTAAGAACAAACATGTAAACATTTATGCGGAAACGACTTTTCATTAGATAATTTTTGGTTATTTAAGTATCAACAACTAATTTTCCTCTCCTTGGATACAATTTCAAGTTTTTTACTTGTAGAAAATAATACCCGAGATGAAAGTAAAAATTGCCTCAGTCTCGAAGAATCTTCTTGCTGTCCGTGCCCAAGATCAAAACAGATGAAGGGTGAAGTATCAAAACACAAATCGGATACTACACTTTGCTCCTAACGAAAAGGCCAATTATGGTATGGAGTAGGAAGTTTCGATTGTTTATAAAGATGGCGACTTTTTTGGCCTTTATAAATTGATCGTTTTAATTCTTCAAAATTGCAAACAAATAAATTTTGCTGTTTACTCGGTGAGCAAACAAAAGCCCACTGGACATAAGCACCTGGGCATAAACCCACCAAACAAAAATATTCTATTAAAATATGTTTGCAGAGGTGTGACGGATAGACACAAGTTGGAGCAAATAAGACATATAATGGTGGAACAGGTTAAATACTTTAATCCTTAATACAGTGTATACATACACATACATATATATTTATTTATTTATTTTACAAACACACATATATCTGTCTACCTACAAAATGTTACAATGTTATGTAATACCTGTATTAAAATGGTCTGGTGAAAACACTGTATGATATTATGATATTTCGGGAACTCTTCCCGTCTTCAGACCCCTGCTCAACTCAAGTTCAAACGTGCATATAGAGGTAACAGTGAGGACGCAGTCCCGCAGAAAATACTGGTGAAATTTGAAATCTAACCAGATTTAAAAAAAAATAAATAAATAAAGTTTAACTTTTTAATTATTTATTTCATTTACTTATTTTTACTTAATTTATTTGTTTATTTATTTATTTTTCTTTCTCTCACTCTTTCAATTAATTTATCTCCTAAATCTAAATATTTGTTAAATTTTTTTTATAAATTTTTTTTTTAGAATCTTTTCTTTTTTTTTTTAAATTTAAATCAAATTTAAACCAAGTCTATTGTTCGTTTAAAGTAATATGTCAGTTACTACTGCCATCAAACATTGCACTATCTGTTGTTCGTTTTATATTATTGTGTATGTTAATATTTAGTTTATTTATTGATTTTTTTTATTATGTATATTTTATTAATTAATTCCGTGTTGTCAATTGTTGTCGAAGAGGAGGACTTCTATACAACAACAATTGACAACAGGGAACACCAATTACAAAAATACTCCCTGCATCCTGGCAAACTGCCCCATGAACACCACAGACAAATGTCACCGCACATACACTGTATATTGTATACAGTGCGTCACATGCAACAAAATATACATTGGTAATACAGTGAGGCCACTACATATTAGAGTCAAAGAACACCTACAAACATGCACCTCTTCATTACACAAACACATCCACGCTTGTGGCAGCACCAGCAAATCATTCAAGATTGATATCCTAGCCACGGAGAGAAACGTTGGCAACCTTCGAATAAAAGAATCGATACTGATAGCAAAATAATGTCCCCAGATGAACCACCGACTCGAATTAGGATCACCATTTCTAGTCTGATACAGTTTCACATCTCACTCTTGTTGTATTGATTTGATCTTAATTTAACTCTTAATTGAATACTAAAGACTAATAATCTAACAAAAACATCACCTTATAATAATAACAAATAATATAGCAGCATAGGTCAAATACTCACTCGACATGAAATAACAGAGGAAAAAATTAAAATAAATAAATAATAATATCTACACGGGTCGTCTAAATTTCTACAGGTACTGGCCTGTCATATTATTTTCCATTCAATTATTGGTGAGCGTCCATTTTCTTTGAGCTCCCAATAATGGTTTGCTAGTGCTGTTTTAATTCGATGTTCTCTGTTTTTAAATGTGCTTTTGTGGTCATAATATCTGGTCTTAATGAAAAATTTGAAATCCTAAACTTTAAAGACCCCAAAATCTATTAAACTGTAGAAGTGAGATAGCAAACAGCTGCCTGCACAGAATAAAATTTACCTTAGGCTAACAATACGTAAATAAATAAACAAACAAATAAGTAAAAAAAAAAAACCTAAACTAAAACCTAAAACAGAAATACAAGGAACCAAGTGTTAAAATAAGTTCACCCATTATATTGACACACCAAAGAAACAGAGATAGGCTACTCTATAAAAAACAGAACAATAGAATAGGAAATAGGAAGTAAAACTAACCGGACCTTTGTTCCTGAGAAGCCGAACGATTGGCTAAGAGAACAACAAAGAATCTGATCGGTTAATTAGCTAGGCGTGTATATAAAAACACCCGGCAAAACTAACTCCATGCATTTTAGCCTGAAGATTCTCCCCGGGATGAAACGCAGGAACCTCTGTGTAGCTTAATTGCCATAAATATATTTTCATAACTTACTATATATATATATATATATGATAAGTTTATTACTAGGTAAGTTGCTATGAGTATAGCTGATGCATTTGAATAGGGTAATAGCTGTGAGAAAATCAAATAGATCAAAACTTCGACTCTGAAATGTAAGCAAAAAAAAACATATATATATATATATATATATATAATATGTAAGACGAAAACTAACCTGTAATGCCATATAACAACACTAAACTGTTAATCTAAGTACGTTTTATTATCATTTACTAGCAGGAAGACCCGACGTTGCTCGGGATTGAATGAAGATCATTACAATGTACATTTTCACTATGCTCATAACACCATATTACTTTCTTTGAAATTATGATTTGAAATCTGTTATGAAACTCTCATGATAAGTGTCTTATACATATGATTTAAATTTAATTAAAATCGGATATACGTATTTGAAGTTTTAAGGGAGTTCTTCCCCCATGGGTCACTTAGGGGTGGGGGAACACATATATTCAGCACATAGAGGGTAATGTAGAGATTCCGGACTACCATTATTCCCCCCCCCCCCCCAATTTTATATATATGATTTTAATTCCATAGAAATGGGATATATGTGAAGTTTTAAGAGGGTTACGTCCACATAACTCTCTTAGGGGTACATTTAGAGATTCGGGAACACTTCCATTGTCTTTCTTTACATGAGAATACACTTTTAGATTTTATGTAGATTCTCTAACCTTTCTTTCTATAGAGCACACAGACATCACACTTACACACATATATTGATTTTTTTTATATATTATTGATTGATATGGACTATTGATTATTTTATATATATATATATATATATATATATAAGCTTTTGACAAGTAAGGAATCATTTCTATTATATTGCATGTTTCTATGTCTAATAGCCTAAAAGTAATTAACGTACAGACATATACTCTCGTATAAGTGTAGATTGCATTCTACTAAAAATTATTACAAAAAACTCTCATTTTGTGTTATTACCTCTTTTTTCTTTGTATTTATGAAACGTATTTTAGGCTTTTAAAATTGGGCAAAGGTGCACGTGTTCAGTTGAAGGAGTCTCTTGTGTCACTATTAATATTTTAGGTTTTGTTTCATGTATCTTATAAAGAAGTGGCCTTTAGGAGGAACTGTCACTTGGCACGGAAGGTTTTTACTTTTTCCAATTCCCAAGAATAAATATTTGCTTAAATGAAAAACAAAACGGAATATGGAGAAAGATTGCAAAAATATTTTTTTTTAAAATGAATTAGAGACTTGGAAGAAAGAAACTAACAAAGGGAAGAAAGAAAGAAAGTAAATGAAGAAAGAAAGATAAAAGAAAGAATGAGAGAAAAGAATATTAAAAAAGAATAAAAAATCATGAAAAGCTGACTAAATAAATAAAGATAGTGAATGAGAGAAAAAAATGAAAAAGACAAACGAATTGAAGAAAAAAAGAACAAAAGAAAGAAGCGAATGGCAAAAAGACAAAGAAGAAGGTTGGAAGTAAATAAAATAAAAAGAAAGAAAAACGTAGGCTGAAAGAATGAGAAAGGAAGAACTGCTGAAGAAAAGAAATATGGCACAAGAAAAAAAAAAAGAAGAAAGGTGCAAAAAAGAAAATAAAGAAACATGAAAGTAAGGAAGGAACAGAACAAATAAAGAAGTAATGAACGAAAGAAAAATTAGAACTTGAACAAAGAAAGGAAGAAACCAAATGAAGAAAATTTGAAAGAAGAAAGGATGAAATATGGAGCAAAGAGTGAAAGAAAAAGAAGGTAAGGAATAAAGAAAGAATGTAATTAAGGAAGAAGAGACAAAAAGAATTCGAAATAGAAAGAAAAGACAATCAAGAAAAGATAGAATGAAATAATTGGAAAAAAAAAAGTAAAAGAAATAAAGACAGAAAGAAAAAAATAGGAAAAAAAAAAAAATGAAAATGAAAAATAAAAACATGAAAAAAAAAAAAGAGGAAATAAAGAAAAAAAAAGAAAGAAAATATAAGATGAAAGAAAGTAAAGCCATTAATAGTCGGTGATCAAAAATCAATCATGGAAAAATGATTTTCAGCGAAATAATGTTATCAGCAATTCACTTTGTAACAAACTTCTATTTATTTACTGTCATCTTTTTGATAAAAAAAATTCTGAACTCCTTTCATAAGTTTCTTTCTCTCCTACATCATATATGTACTCTATTCCCACTCCTCTGGGCCATACTGCAAAATATGCAAGAGCACCTGATTCTGCCACACAGCATCATTAACAGGAACGTATATCTAGAGGAGTCTTTCACCCCAACATTTAGTTGCAGTCTCTGCGGTCATCCGCAAAAAATGTACCATTGTCGCTTTTGTCTCAACAGAAGAAAGGCAGCATTCTCGGTCTGTGTTTCTGCTCCCAAAGGAGGTCGTGATGATACCTTCTATATCCAGGTTTAAAGTCGCCTTGGACAAACATTCAGATGGTATATAGATGCAATATCGTCTGTCTTTTTACATAGCTTGCTGTACTTTCTTGTTTTTTTGGCAATAAAATTGATTGATTGGTACTAACTTTGATAAAAATATTTTGTGTATCTTATTTAACACGAAAGCAGATTACATTGTATACGATTAATGGAACACAAGTTGCTATTTTAATGATAACTGATTATGGGTGTTCCGACCTTTCCCAATTGTTTCTCAACCTTTTTTTTTACCAACAGCACACTTTCTTCCTCTAAACACATGATATATATATATATATATATATATATATATATATACTAAAAGAATACTCGTCCCAGAACTGGTAAAATTAATTCCCCAAAAGGAACAATTTTGCACTACTTTCATATTTCCTTACGAAGATTAAAATCAATATATAATTCTACTAAACCTGATGTCAAGAATCTTTATTCCAGTTCTAATCAAAATGTATTACATGATTTTGATTCTAGAAAATGTCTCAAATTTAAGGCTTAAGTTTAATGTGTCTTAAGAAGAAATTAGAATTCAGGGAATCTTGTTTAATTGGTGTCTAATGATTATGGATCAAATTTAATGCAAATATGAAATATTTGAATTTTCAAATGATAGATTGTGTCCATATTATGTCCTGTAAAAACCTTTAAAATACTGGAAAGAAACTTAAATATGGAGAATATTTGTTAATTGATGTCAAATACCTAGTGTTATAATTTCACAATAGGCAGAGGTATTTGTATTTTCACAAAGGGCTTCTACCCTCTTTTCTATCCTTTGCATAAAACTAAATTAAACTAAATATAGCCCACATTTGGACCCCTTATGTTTAGCAGCTGTGTTACAAAATTCATAATGATCGGTTAATTAGTTTAGGAGTGAATCTTGTACATACAAATATATAAACATCCCTAACTTATATATATATATATATATATATATATATATATATATATATATATATATAATTGTAGTTTATAAATATAGACGCTCCCCATATAGGGGGTGACGCACTGTGTAAGCAAAATAACTCTCTCTTAGCATTTAGGAAATGCTTCACCATAGATATCTGAATTCGTTCATTTGTCACTATCGCCAAAATAACAAATATATATGATTTATATATGTTAAATAAAAAATGGGAACCATTGAGTCACCCATTGAGCTCAGGTTAGATTGTATGAATCAGAAGAAAGTGATATATATATATGTGTGTGTATATATAACTAGTGTGCGAGAAATAAACCTACAAACGGCCTTATGGCAGATACATAAACTTTCTCATTTATTTAAGAGGTTTTATGATTTTTTTTTTTCCTATTCCTAATATTTTTTCAGGTGAATTCTAGAATTGAAATGAACACAGGGTGAGAACTTTTTCAAATCAATTATGTATTGCTTATTAATGACTAGCATGGCGGCAATTTCACAGCAAACTGCAGGTGCATCGAATGGCTTCGTGTTCTGCAATTCATCACCTGCTGAAATAAAAAAGAGCGAAATCAATTATGGGGGACAAAGGAGAGTATCTTTCAGGCGGAGCAAATATAGATATGAATGTTTCGTTACATTATAGGAATGAAGCAAGAAAGAAAAAAAATGGATTATTTACTTATATGTGAATATATAATAAAAGGTGAAGGTTTTCATGTTTTTTATATCTATACAAATAAAATGTTGGTATGTCTGTCTATATGCCCCCTCCCCTGTTGCTCTCTGTATCTCTCTTCTGATTAAGAAAATGGTGTATAGAATGTTAATGGCTGACAACCTATTGACTAGGGCAGTCATGGGAAAAGTGTGTCCCACCCCCACAACGTTCTGAATAAATTAGAAACCAATCTTACTACTGTTGCACACATTTTCATGGATTATTCTTATATTAGCATCATCATATTCGGTATTACATGTTGGCATGTGTTGGACGTCTTTTAGAAATGTACTCCCAAACTAACCTATCTTTGGCTAGGTCTTTATTTATCTCTCTTATTCTCAAATCCATCCTCATCATTTCCACCCATGTTTTCCTTGTTCTTTCCCTGCCAACTAACCCTGCTACCTCAACTGTTCTACATCTACTAACCCAAGAACTCTCATTCATTCTTTTAATGTGGTCATGCTATCAAAGTCACCCACTCTGCACACATCTCCCTATACTGTCCAGATTTAATCTTCCTCTCAGGTCAACATACTTAAGCCTGTCTTTAAGACTCAAATTAAACATCCATTGTCATTTCTATCCATGCATGGATATCCTCAACGGTCACTGGCCAGGTTTCATTTCCATACCTCATCACATTGCTCACACATACCTGATAGACTCTTCCCTTTGTCGACAGTAATAACCCTCTGTTGGTTAGTAATGGCAGAAGTTCCCTGAACTTACTCCATCCAGTGCTAACTCTTCCAAATCATACCAGCACCAGCTCCTCCCTGTGCTCCAATGGTATATCCCAAAGTTACAAAAGCTTAACTAGTTGGGTAGTAGAGGGCATACAAGGCAGCACTGCATCGTATGGTCCTCTTCTCTGCATTTGCAGATGATTGGGTCGGTTTTGTAGTCCCATTTGACAATAGCAGTTTTTGATTGTCTCATTTCTGTTTTCAGATGGTTGAGTGTCATCCACTCGACCCACAGTTTTTCTAAGCCAGGTGAAAGGGCTTCAGAAGTAGGAATTCCCATGTAAATAGGAGGGGGTGGCATTTTCATGACTCTTAACACACATTAATGAGATAATTTATTTAAAATCATGTTGGATAATAATATTTTTCATTAAATTAAATTATTAACCTTTGAAGTTCGAACTAGTATCGTTTATATAAATTTAAAAATATTAACTATAACCGTTAGTTATAAAAATTATAATTGTATAACTTAACTATATATAAATTTTAAAATAAAACAAAATAGATAGTAAACATGTATTCTTGGTAGCCTTGAAGCCCCCAATGTACCCCCCCCCCCCCAACAAAGATATGATTAAGCTGTCAAAGAGTTCATGGTTCAAATGCAATATATGGGCACTGGCAGCCACGTGATTGCAGAGTATGCAGTGAGCTTTTTGTACTCAAATTTTAGGAGAGAAGTTCTCATGAAGCAAAGAAGACAAAACATGTGAAATGTAATCAAAATAATGACCAGTAGCAAGTCTCTCTCTCTCTCTCTCCCTCCCTCTCTCTGCCCAAACCATGTACTTAAGACAAAGAACTATATATTTTGAGTACAAATACCTTTGTGTTAATTATTTGTACTTAACAATGATCCGACCAACAGATGTTCCTACCCAGAACTACCGACCAAAAGAAGTTTTTATCCGTTAATCTCAAATAAATCTCGAACAGTATAAAACAATCATAACCATTTTTAATGAGAGAGATCATTAGCTAATATAATGCAAAAAAGTGATTCCATCTAAAGCAAATTTGTTTTTCTCAACGAATTTCTGGTAACATTTATGGCATTTTGTAAATTTCGAAACAAACCTTGAGCAAACCAAATTTGTTTTAACAAAAAAATGTGCCAACATTTCCTTGCACAATTCTACTTTTAAAGTTAATGTTTGGCTACGTGGTACATTTAATATGGAATCCCCTTGGCCACTTTCGGTACCAGTTTTGAACTAATAGATTTCATTAAAAATGGAAATACTTGTATAGATATGTATATATATTTTACTATCATGGAGATTTTGCATCTGTATGTTTGTGACAAAAATCCAGTATATTATTTAAAAATAGATGGTGTTAAATAACACCATTTATGTATATTTATCTACTGGTGAAGTTAAATCTAATGACCAGTTTTATTTAACACTATTTTCCTTTTATTTTTGTAACCCTAACATCATAGTTAACGGAGAATAATAGGGAAAAACTCCAACAAGTATTAAGAATAGAAAAGAAGGTTTACTAAACAAAAGATAGAAGGTAATTTATGTCGGTATAGATAAGAATAAAGTAATAAGCAAAGAACAGAAAAAATTAACAGTCATGTTTCTTTTGATTCGATATTTCATTTCAGTTATGAAACTTTGTCAAGAATAAGCATTTATTGAACAGAGTCAGTATATGTTGTGGCCTTGTTAGGGGACAGAAATAAAGACACAAGAGAGGAATTGAGTAAAGAAATATATTAACAAAGAACAGTAGTACAACACATACAAATGGAGACGGTCACAACAATCTGCTGAAATACTGACTTCCCCTGCTGCTATTTATAGCTGGGAGAGTTCATGCGTGCAGTGAGTAAATTACCATAACACATCAAATATACAAAAAATTGGAAGTGGTACTGGTAGAAAGGCAAGCCCATGAGGTGGGTGGGTAAATTGAATGAATGTGTTAGAGTGGGAGGAAGTGAAGTGAAGTGAAGTTAGTAGTAGGTAGGACGTTGTGTGTTTGAAAGATGATTGGTGGAAGATAAGTAGTGAGTCTGTAGAGGAAAACAGGTGGGTAAAAAAAAGTAATTTAACAATGGCTAGATTGAGTGAGAAAGTTCCGTGAGATCTTGTTAGTCCTCGTTTGTTTTTTTTTTGTATAAAAAAAACAACAAAAAAAAACAGACGATTCCATTCTCTTTATTTAGATACTTTATGATATTTTTAAATGAGTTTTTTTTTTGTTACAAACTTACTGATACAGAACCTCCATTATAGTAAGGATACATCTACCTTTTTATTGCTGGGTCATCAGTTTCTAGAATATTTACGGCTTACCTGAATAGCACACTGACTCTTGATCTGCCAAAGACAAGACCGGATCAGAGTGAATTTTAAATATGCATTTCTGTTGGTCTGACGTGTCTAGATCACAGTTTTGAAACTTAAGCTGATGCTCGTGATGATAGGCTCACAAAACAAAGACAACAAATATAATGAAATTAAAAAAAAGCTCAAATATAAACGTATAAAAAATAAAGATAATATTAAAGATTCAGTTTAGATACAACGTTGAAACGCAAAATAGTTGAAAAAAAAAAAGAATCTAAAAAGTGAGAACGGAAGCCATTTTGAAATAGACAAATCGGACCGGAACAATGCATCTTGGGAAATAGAGCAGAGAAGAAGAAGAAAGGAAACATGTGCACAATCGTTCAGTGGAAATATGAAAGTTTAGACACAGTCTGTGACCTTTACTCTACTACGTATTTAACATGGACATTGTATTTTTTTATTCATTTTATTTTACCGCATGTACACACACACTTTTTCTTTATCTTTCTAACACATACGTAATATCTCACACACAGTCTCACTATCACACATACTCTGTTTCACACTCTCACTCTCTGTTTCACAAATACTCACAATCTCTCAGACACTATATCTGTCTCATATGCTCCCACACACATTTTCTGTCTCACACATACACATGCACACTCTTTGTCTCATACACACATTCTCTCTCATATTTGCTGTCTTTCTATTTATCACACACACACACACACACAAATACACCTTTCTGTCTGTCTGTCACTTACAGACATATATATATACATACATAGATCAATAATAATTGATAATAAAGGGTTCTTAGCCTAACAATTTACTGCAGTTTCACAGCACCACAGATCATCATCATTGTCAGTGCTGGTTCAATATTATGAAACTGAATTAGTGATCAGGAGAGATTGAGAAAATTATAAGTTAGTTAAACCATAAGTCTTATTTTTTTAAATAAATGCTTGTATATATATATATATATATATAACAATAGATAAAGTGAAAGAATAGAATAAGGTGCGAATCCAATTTTATTACAGTTCAATGTTCAGGCAAAGTTCTTTAAAGTCCTTAACTCATGAGTTTTCAAAGAAAATGTTCTCAGAATACTATTACTGCAATGACATTACTGCAGGTAATAAAAATTAAACTTTGAAAATATATAAAAAATATATATATATAAAAATACATAAAGGTATATAAAACATCAAATATATCGGCCCCAAAACATACTTTTTTGTAAACCTATACAGTTCATCCAAGTCAATAAGCTTAAAATAGCTCCAGGCAAGATATCAAAGAGGTTGATTAAAAAATAATCCAAATGGTGAATGGTGGTCCAAAATTGCAAAAAGTTATCCAGGCGGGAAATTCGTTTGCTATCGATGCAGTAGATAGCAGTGAAAAGTGTATTCAAAGTGTATGTAAATTTAAAAAAAAAAACTTTAAAAAACGATAGGGAAAACAAATCATATGAAAAGTTCAGAAAACTCACTTGGTGTTGAATATTATAATGTCCAAATTCAGGGTTCTTATGAGCTGATAGGAGTAATGCAAACCATAACTTCCTGGTTGTATGCAAGCTCAGCTAAATCCAATTCGAATAAAATTAGACTGACCTGATGTATTCGGCCATTTTTTTCTTCCGGGTCCGATCAAAATTACTCCAAAGAAAAAAAATTATATTCAAAGGTAATTAAGCTCGCGCAAGCCCAGTAGACAGCGTAAGAGATCCGAAAACGAACACGTCTCCTTGACAAGACAACAGCACGAACGTAAATGAATATCAACTGATTCAAAACGTGCGCACAAACGGATGCAGTTAACAAGGAAAACGCCCACACATATTGAGAGATGTATAAATTCATTTATATGTATACCAGATGTTATATGTCTGGGTCGAATCAGTTATGTATATATTTGAATATTAAAAGTCTGGGTCACAGAGACGGATTTGTAAATTTAAGTCAGAGTCTCGATATATCTCCTCCTCCAAACTTCCTATTTGATTGACTTCTTTAAATATATAAACCAAATTTACACATCTAACACTATCATATAATTTAGAAGATTTATGAAATTAATAATTAAGAAGTTGTTAACACATTTAGAATTTAATAATTTAAAAATTCAAAAATCCAGACTTTTGCAACTTAAAAAAATTTAAAGAGATTTAAAGAGATATTTAAGCATATTCAATGTCTAAATTTTATAGGCAGGGAAGATTTAACACACACATCTCCAAAACTGGATCCTCCGAAGCCGGTCACGACACTCACTCAAACAGCTACGGTGGGTTTGGTGGTGGGCTGAATTGTGCATACTTGAATTTCCTCCTATGGCGACATTTGGAAACTAATATATATATATATATATATATAAAAATTTATCTCGTCAATTTTTTTATGCTAGACACAAATAGCATCCATCTGACATATCGATACTTGATTCAGACTAGCCTATTTTTTTCGTTTTTACCTTCCACTATGTTATTGGCACAAATATATTTTATTTCAAGAAGTGGAAATATGTCGGTGTGTAGAAGGAGGACAAAAAAGTAAATTTTAGTTGATTCAGTCACAACTTCTGCACTGTGATTTAATGTGTGATCATGTTCCATAATATATTTCGAGGTAAGATCTCGTTATTAAATAATAGGTGTTTCAAATATTCTGAAACTCGTTTGGTTTCGGCACGGGTAATATTCTTTTCTTGGCATTACTGCAGTAAATGGCACAGTGACCACACAGCAAATACATTAAAATGTTTTGAATTATGAAATAATTCCCATTAAACTTTGCTATTGTTATATTTATTGATTTATTTTAAGTTATTTTGTGTGTGTTAATTAATTTTAATAAGTTGTTATATTAATTTATTCTAATGTTAAATTCAAAATTTCAATCTATTACTGAGGTTTTTTTTTTCAAATTAAATATTTAATATTAAATTGTTGTGCAGAATAAGAGGGGTAATAACGTATAAATTTTGTATTTTAGTTATTTCCCTTGTTATAGTTAAATATTTTTAAATGTTTGGTCTCTGTTGGTCTGAGAGAAAGGATCCTTTGGGTCCGGGACTGTTTGTATTTGGTTGAAAGAGATGTTTGTCCAGATTGCAAGTTTGTCGTTTGGTAGAGAAACCAAGTATCATTGTAACCTCTCAAAATAAGACATCATTATTTATTTTAAAATTCAGTTGTGGTTTTGTTTGGAAGGAAAACCTTTTTGTTACAGCAGTGACTGAGACCACGGCCAGTATTGAAATCAAGTTCACAAATACAAGTTCACAATATGATATTACGAACCGGGTGCAAAAAGGTTTAAGGTTTATCATTTAATCCCGGACAATGCTAGATCTCCTCGATATTGCTATTCATGAAAAGACAAGTCTCTCAAAATGCATTATCAACATTATTGTTTTTTTATTTGAAGACTTATCATTGCCCAATCCCTGTGTTCATATGTTGATTGGTGGTAAAAAGTCATGATTATTTGATAAAATGTACAACATTGTTTGTTTTGGAAATTTATTTTGACATTCAATTTTCTCAAACTATTATGATTCGGAAAATTGAAAAGAATGAGAAAAATAATAAACGAATAGAAATTCCAATTTTTTATATAAGAAAATAAAAAATTGAAATTTCCTTTCTTCACTCGCGCAATCAAACAGGGTTTTATAAAAACGTGACAAATATAGAACTTATAATCACCACACCCAGTAGGTTAGAAATCTATCAGATACGACAGGGTTTAGGACAGTAGTTGGGATAAAGGTTATCAATATGAACTAGGATAGGTGTGGCCCAAATACTACTTGTACGATTACTAATAATAATTATAATCACTGATAGATTCAAAAACTACTTGTTAGAATCGTATCAAATTTGGCATAAAGAACTCTTGGGGTGTCAGATATATCATAGGGACATAATTAAAATACTACTAATCCTAATTATTAATACTTACATGATAAAAATATTGAATAGAGAATGACAATGTAAAGCTAATGAATGTTTTATATCCTAGCTTTTACGTTATTAGTGACCACATGTTAGGGTATCTTTCCCTCAAAGACGGTTTCTATTTTGTGTGTTGTGGTATCTTAGGTAAAATACACAAGGGTTGGAATGAAGAAAAAGGGGCAATAGTTAAAAAAAAAAAATAGGTGGATTTATCTACATGTGAATTTATCCTTATATTAGGGGTGGGACGTAATGGGTGAAAATTTCAGATTCATGCGAGTAGTATTTTTTTGTGTTCATTTATACATAAATAACACTAAACAATCAAACATTTTGAAAATTTTGCAAAAGTAAGAAGGTTCAGGCCAAAAATAGCCGTTAGGGCTCCACGGGACTCAAAATCCATCATTTTTCGGTGAAAAAGTGGTTTCATGCGACATTGCAGGTCCTAAAACATCCTCAAAAGCTATGAATGGATATAGATGGTTAAATCTGATACAGTACTTAAATTTAATTTAGGACCATTTTCAGGCTGTGAAAGGGGTTTCATGAATGTAAAATAGCCAAAAACTATTGGCCTGCACCTTCTGAATTTTGCAAAATTTTCAAAATGTTTGATTGTTTAGTGTTATTTATGTATAAATGAACACAAAAAAAATACTACTCGCATGAATCTGAAATTTTCACCCGTTACGTCCCACCCCTACTTATATAAACAGTTTGTGGAAAAGAAACATAAAAGGGAGGATACGAAATCTTCATTCACTCTCTCTCTGTTGATACTGTCAAAATAATGGTCTGTCAAAATGAATCCTAGCCTTTAGCTGGTTCGAATCGATTGATTTATTAAGCCGTGAGCATTACCGCCACCCGTTTTTATTTTGCATCACTTGCTCGATCTTTCTAAATCGGGAAAAACCCATCTTTTCTTGATTTTAATTATTGTTTTATAACAATTATTATTATAATTTAATGATCAAACGATAATGTAATAATTAAACTGAACATTAAAAATACTATTAACAAAACCATTTGTAAAAAGAAATAAACGGTTAAAAAAAATCGAAAGTATTTATTTGATTTAAAGACGTCCGATCGATTTCATTACAAAACTGATTTTTTTTAAAAATAACATATATTCTTTCATGTAAATATGTCCATTTGATTAGTCAAAAGATTCCCAAGAAACACGAGGTAGATACGAGTAGGGTTTTTTTTTTTTTTACTGATTCATCACTGCTTATCGAGATTCGGAGGCCACTCGAGGATAATGAGGATTGTTGGTTGGACGATGATTGACGTCACAAGAGAACTGGAGACAATAGGTGGAATGGGCTGAAGACCACTTATAAGGTCTGGATTTTCCAAGTGTTTGTTCACATTAGATTTTAAGACGACCATGCTGCAGTCGGTTGGGAAGCAGACTCGTATCTTCTTCCACAGATGGGGTGTTCTAGGAAATAAACTCTGTTTATGGAAGTTCCACTTGGTTTTTGGTACAGAGAGAGAGAGAGAAAAAGTTCTTAAATCGACAACAAAGTTCAGAGTGTGTTACCTGTAGTATATATTTATTCGTTTTTTTTTTAAAAATATCTTTTTTACATTTATGCACGTTCATCCTAATATTTTGCAAATAACATTCCTTCTTTGAAGGAGGAGCATAGAATAACTCACTTGGTGTTTTTCAAAAAAGTCTAACAGTTGTGCAGCACATAAAATATGTATCACACTTTTTTGTTGAATTCTTTTTAATTGTAAATTTTACTTTGATAGACTAAAACGAAAACATTTGTTATGCACAAAGTAATATTTCATGTATTTAATTTAAGCATAAAACCAATGGTTTGTGATGTACACTCTAGTAATAATAATAATACTAATTGCTATGAAAATGGATAATATTTAAAAATACCCTCAAGCTACTATCCCTAACTTTTCACCATCTTGTATGATTCTTTTCTTCCTGCAGCACCAGCCTCAAAAACAGTCCATTTCACACCTTGGTTTCGTTTTCTATAGAAGAATACAAATTATTTTTATAACTGCCTCCTAGTCAACCCTAAAGAATCTTTTTATATAAATAGAGATTTTGCCTATATGTCTCTCCATCACAGTTTTTTTTAATGTAATAAATACATTGTGGAATTTGTCACATTTCGAAATATCAGAGATCTTAACTCCTTTTAGAAATAGAGAATATTGCATTAATAGTAAAAAATAAATTCCCAATAAAGCGAATTCCATAACCGGAAACTGAAACTTTGAGATGTTCAGTCTAAGGTTCTACCAACTGAACTATTTGGACTTTCTTATGAATAGAGCTTAAAACATTACCTTTTTTGGTAAATATTATCAATAACGTTGGAAATTATTTTGCTTTAACTACGTATTGTATGTAGTTCTTTCACAATTATATAATCCTCTCAACCTAGCAAAAATATGCGACTAGCGTGAGTATATATTTGGTAGTATCCTAAAATTTAAAAAAAATATATCATGTAAACCGTAGTTATTCACAGAAACACTCCACATTGCCTTCAAAAACACTTTATTTACAAACAATTGTTGCTGCTCATTTCAAAAACATATACTTTCATGATATACAAAATATTACTAATATTCATGAGAAGACTTAACATTTCACAGTCATGCTGAAAAAGTAAAATGCATGCAACATTCATTTAATTTATACATATTTGCTTTTAACTCAAAATTAAAAGGGAAACCTTATTTAACTCTGTTTTTATTTATATATATAAAGGTTCATATTGTATTGTGTTCATGATGTTTGTTTTTTTCTTTCTTCTTTAAATTTTCATATTCAATCAATAAAAAACATTTCATGCACGCATATATAATCCTCAGATATGGCTCTAGTTTCATATTGCCATGGATGGGAAATGAGATATAGAGCTCTCCTAAGATGGTTTCATACATTTCCTGAAAGTGATGCAATAGCTCTCAACAGACTTTGAACACAGCAGGCTTAGCTCACTGCCATCTTATAAGCTGGTGACATAAACCATTTTCTAATTATTACAGTAAATCTTATGTTTTTAAAAGACAAATGTGTATTAATATATGACTTGAATAGATAAAACAGTTTAAACTGTTATTGCCCACTTTTCAATTTTCAACGCTTAATATCCTATTTTTCCTGGAAACCTTATTGCCTGGAAGTGATGTTTTTATTCCCAACCCACCCGACAACACATAAAAGTATTACCCTTTGTTTAAATCTATTTTTAGATACATTTAAAAGTTCCCAGTGGAAGGGAAATAACTCATACCAGTTCTTGCACAAATTACATCCGAGTACTGATACTTTTTTCAATATCTCATCTTTTTCATAACAGTAAGACAATTTTCCCCCACATTTAAAAAAAAAAAGAAAATTTCTTCCAAACTGTCTGCTTTTGACGATGTTTCAAATAATTTATTTGATGACAATATTACTTTTAATACAAATGACAACATCATATTAAAGAACAAAGTCTTTTGAGTCATACTGTCAAGTTTCATAACAATATGTTCATGGTATTATACACATTTTAATCCAAAATAAAGCGATTTTAGCCATTTCTTTGGTAATTTCTTACAAACACAAACAGGAAACGGACAGAAAACACCACTATTTGGCCATAGACAACCAGGAGGTAGATTAAAATCAAGAATCAGTTCCATTACCAAAGAGAGCTTTGACCCTGCAGAGTCACAGAACTACCACATTAGCAGATGGAATGATTGGAATGACTACTTGAATTAAGCTATCCAAGAACCCAGAGAACATCTCCCACATAGAACGGATCTCCGAAAGAAGGACTGAGTGATCTTGAACCGAGCAAGAATGAAGGTTGGAAGGACAGCCAGCAACCTCCACAGGCGGGGACTTGTGGAAGTTCCAGACAGACAATGGAACACATCTTCAGTGACAGACTAAGTTGTACTGACCCAAGATTTGATGGACTGTAACCTCGATACCCAATGATGAATCCAGTATTGTGCATAATAAGATGTGATCATGATTACAGGACTGAAGCTCTGGACTTGGAAAATTTTCAACAAGATGTTAAGAAATTTTCAAAAGTAATGTTATTGTTTATTGTTTACAACTTAGAGAGAGACAGAATAAACAGTTAGGGAATTGAATTAATTAATTTAATAATCTTAGAAAGTGATGGAAGCCTTTGTTTCTATGAAGAAATCAATATCTTTGACAATATTAACATGATATATCGTTTTTGTTTCAATTATAATACGATGATTCGCTATCTTATCTTTCTCATTTGATGAAATATTAATAAAAAATAAAAAAATGTCTGTGTGTGTATATATCTATCAATAATGAATTATAATTTGACTTTACTGCAGTTTCACGGCATTACCGATCCTCATTGTTATTGAGATAGTTTTATCCAAAAGAATATCGAGCCTTCTGTTTGTCCCATATCTGCTTTCTTAATTCGGTTCTGTTCCAATTTTGAAAGTTTTTTTCGTATAAATATCAATATCTATAAAACTCAATGTCTGTGTTTCTGTGTTCCCTATAGAAAGGTTAAAGAATCTACATAAAATCTATAAGTGTATTCTTATGTAAAATTTACTGGGAAAGACAATGGAAGAGTTTCAGAATCTCTAAGTGCATTCCTAAGGGGCTATGAGGGCATAACTCCACTTTAAACTTCAAATATATTCTATTTTTATGCAATTTAAATCATATGTATAAAATTCTCTGGAAAGACAATGGAAGTGGTCCCGAATCTCTACGTTACCTTCTATATACCAAATATTTATGTGCCCCTCACCTATAAGTGACCCATAGGGACAGAAACCTCTTAAAACTTCAAATACATGTATATGATTTTAATGAAATTTAAATCATGTGTATAATACACTAATTCCAACATTTCAGCTTTTTCCGACAATATTAGGGGACTAAATGGGAGGAGGGAGGCAGTAAAAATAAAGAAAGTAATATGGTGTTATAAGCATAGTGAAAAAGTACATAGTAGTGATCCTTATTCAATCACGAGCAATGTCGGGTTTTGCTATATATATATGTAATTTTGTTCAGAGAAGTTTTAAATCAGTCCAGTAAACCATACAGTATTTATTTTATAGTGCTCAGTAAGAAGTAGAGCTGTATATATTTTTTTATGAAATTGATTTTATTTTTTTATGAAGTAATTTTGTATTTATACATATGTTTGTATAAATCAAAAATAATTTTATTTAAATATATAATAAAGAAATATGTGGCAGTCTCATAACTGTCACTTCCCCCTATTTTGTCCTTTAGTCCTCACATTCCATTGGTTTCTGACAAAAGAGGAAGAATTGCTGTTTTCTGGATCGGCTGTGGTTTAAGTGGATGGTATGTGAAGATTTTCAACCCTATCAGTACTCATCATCATTCAACTGTCGATCCATCCATATCATTAACCCTTATCCTCAAGTATGTTTTTAGTCTTGATAAATGGTGACTTATGTAAAAAAGTTCCTTGTGATGTTAGTTTATGCTGTTTCAAGGCACTTTAAAAAGCTGGTGGTGAATGCTGGCACCCATATTGAATTCTAAATGAAAACTCATGCTATACACTTTCTTATGATATTCATTTTTTATAAGAATTATATTTCAGTAATAAATTAATAGCACTTAATAGGGAGCTACTTTCCAATTAAAACAATTTAATTTCTTTTTTTAGGGTTAACCCAGTTATCTAATGATAATAATCGAACATCTACATATTATATTGTAATTTAAATGAAGAAAAAACAATTTTATTTTAGCTGAGGTTATATATTATATCATAAATTACATTTGGATTATAAGTTTGTGAGTATACTGTAAAAAGTCAGAATTGAATTTTGCTGAGAACTATTTTTCGCTATTATTAATTAAAACGAAATTAAAACAGTACTTCATACTGTTTCAACTTTTTAAGCCAAATTTGAAAAGTAAGTTTTATGTAGTTTATAGCTATGGCTTTATCTGATCACAATTCTTAATTCTCCTTTATTTAAACTGTCATAGTTTTCAATAATATATAATTTTTATGCTACATGCAATGTTTCAAGCAGGCTTTTATCATTTTCTTATTTAAATATATTTTATATTCTACGTCTCTACATCACTGCTGAGTTAGTATTATGGACGAGGCTAGTGTTCAGGAGAGAGAACAACTTATAGATTATTTGAACCCGTGCGGAACAGGGTTTAAAAATATTGGTTGCCAGTAGAAAAATCGTGCCAATGCACAACTACATGCTATCATTTATTTCTCATGAAGAGTATTATTAATTTTGTGGAGAAATTATGCTCAACTCTTTTCCACATCCTTCCGCTATCTTGCCTGCTTTGTTTTTTTTATGTACTGCTTATTTGTGTCCTGTTCTTTATTATTTTTATTACTAAAAAGAGTTATCTTCGTCGGTTTCTTTATTATATTGTTATTTTATCTAGGTGGCCTATTTCATCGTTAGACACACCAGTTAAACAAAGTTAAGCGACACTGTGCCTGGTAGATACCCAATGAATGACCATTTGGTAATACCAAGTGCTGTATGTGGGAGGACAGCAACACCTCCCTGCAAAAAAGAAATGCAAAAAACTGACATCATCACCTCCCCGAACCGGGAGATACATGAAGACAGATTGTGAATTCCCTAGAAACATTGTCCTTCGGAGGAAGCCGGCTCAATGTAACCAGAGTGAATGCCACACCAGATACTTCATCAAAGGTCCACTTCATATTCGGCAAGGCCAATACGCTACAGATTTTCCTTAATAAATTCTTGTATAGGTTATATCATAATATATTAATATCAAATTCAGATTTATTACCTAAGTGGTAGTATTCAATACTACGGTAGATATAAATAAATAGACAGGCAGACAGAGAGTCAAATAAGCAAATAAACATTGAAACGATGATTGTCTATCAAACAACATATAATCTGATAGCCCATCTATCTCTGGAGGTAACCTACTTGTTATTGTTTATAGGTAAGTAAATTTAATTTCAATTTTTTTTTTTTTACCACTTAGGCTTCTTTTGTGAAATTTCTATCAAAATTAACGCAAAATATTTCGTCGGTTTTCTTTTTGTTATTGCTTAATTTGCTTTTTTCTCTACAGAAATTGGTTTACATTTTTGAATTTCAAGTTTCACTCGAGACAAGCCAGGGAATTCTATTTGGAGACATTATATTAGTTCTATTTTTGAAGAAAAATATACGAGAGCTTTAAAATAAAGATACAAGTATTTGGAAAGTATGAGATGCAAGGCAACAACATTCTAAAAAGGTTGTGTATCCATTTTTGACGCCCAAATTTATGAATTCGACCTGGCACAAGAACATCATTTATGAGAGGAAATCAAAATTATCTATTATCCTCTTAGTGTTATTTCTTTTGATAATTAGCATTTATAAATATGGAAGACACACACACACACACACACACACATATATATATATATATATATATATATATATATATTAAATTTATATAGATTAAAATGATTACAAAAAACAAGCTAAATACTTAACATTAAATAGAGCTTATGCATATATATTTATTTCAACATCTATAATAATTTATACCCAAACCAAGTCACCAGGTTTGCAATTGTTTAATGCAAATCTGTATAATAAACAAATATTCCAGGTAGTTTATCATAAACTTCATAGGTGTTGGTAATTTGGGTTGTATTTAGTTTAATTTATTTTATGCAAAGGGGACAGGATGGCACCCTTCATGAAAATTCAGACACCTCTGATTTTTATGAAATTCTTAACATAAGTATTAGACAATAAATATTCCCAAAGTTGCAAACGGTTATGAGGGGGGAGGCATAATATGGGCACAGCCTCCCATTTGAAAGTTCAGATATGTCAGATTTGCATGAAATTTGATTCATAGTTATTAGCCACCAATTAAGCAAGATTTCCATGAATTTCAATGTGTTCTTAAGACCCCTTTAGCTTAAGCCCATATTTTCGACATTTTTCTAGAATCAAAATCATTTAATGCAATGACGATTCTCGTTTAGTGACATATATATATATATATATCATGGTAAAGGGCATAAAAGTGGTGCAAAGTAATTTTATTCATAATTAGTAAAATATCCGCCCTGGGATGGTTATTCTACAAGTATATCCCCCACTCTAAAATAAGGACCAATGTGTATTTATTTCTATATTTTTATATAAATAAAGATAATATAATATATCCATCCCATACACACAAAAATTAGCAAGTAAAAAACGTGCCCTTTTCTAGCCTTCGAACGAAACGATTTCAAGCAAGTGAGACGGAAGCAAGAGAGTAATTGTAAGTCAGACAACCCTCATTGTCTGAGATGAATTCAGAAAGAAACTCTAAATAAAATTCAAAAATAGGTTGTTTTTTTTTCGTCATCAAAAGTGATAATAATAATTTATATACTAAAAGTTGTAATTCTATGATTTTATATAATATTTTAGTAATATATCTTGCTAAATAGTTAAACTGTTTTTTTCACATCATTATTGACAGAAGGTGTACACTAGTATATGTATATATATAATTATAAATATTTGTTTTTATCTACATACGTATACGTTTTATCATTGCGGGAATCGTCAGTGTAGAGAAGATTATTCATACCGGTCGCTGGACTCGAACCCTGGAACATGCGTCATGCTTCAAACTCAAATTCCGACGTTTTAGCCCATACGGCCGTTATCAACAACCCGGTAAATCAGCAAGAGATTAATCCTATTTAAAGGCACCCGTCGTCAAATATATATATATATATATATATATATATATATATCTTGTTTCTGTCATGTTATTTATCTTCCTCCCACAGTGGTAAGATGTGACACAAGGTCGGGAAAGTGGGATTTGAAAAGCCAGTACCTGAGAAGGTGAACAGCCTCGTCGGCATTCCCCGGTAAGGGTGCCTGAGCCAATAAGCAATAAACTTACTCCACCCCAAAGAGGGGAGGCAAAGCCTGGGAGGGTGGACCTCCTAGAACTACACAGGACAAACCCACAAAATCAAGACCTGAAGACCAAAACGACACCAGTCTATAGGGTGCAGTATCCATCAGAACAGATACTACACTTTCTTCTTAGCTAAAAGGCCAAGTAAGCGTTTCTGTCATTTCAACCAAGTAACACCATTTTATATCTGGTTAAAAAAAAAACCTGAAAATTTAAACCATTATATTTTTTTTCTCCCTCAATTGCGTCATGGCCACCATTCTTTTATTTCTGTCCTTCTCCTTCTCCTCTCTCTCTTTCTCTCTCTCAATTTTTAGAACAATAACTAGTCTTTTCTCCATATCCTAGTTTTAGACTAATAGCTGTTGATGAATTTTTCCAATGAATTCAATTTTATCCGTACCAAAAATGATTATTCGAATTCACAGCAAATCCAGTTCTCAGAGCCTGATTTTCAATCTGGACTTGAATAACAATCCCGGCAGTGTTAGAAATCACTGCTGTTGTATATTAAAGTTTAGTGTAGATATTATTTGCCAAATGCATTGACATATGATTGACAGTTTTATCCTCTTTGAGGTAAACTGTGATGCATATATAATATTGTTTAGCTTGATTATGTGTATAATGGTCCTTACCTGGTGCTACCAGATCAGGCTGTCTGAAGATACAGGCTTCCTGACCAAAAATGCACCAAACATTGATGTTGTTGTTTTTTCCTTTCCATTTGCAAAAGTCAATCATGTTCTGCAAAGCCATAGAAAAAAAGCAACAATTTTCTTCTACAAAACAATCAAACCAAACACCATGAATAAATATTTGAAGATATAAAGAACTTGAAGCATAAATCCTTTACGAAAATGATTGTATTCGGCATTAAATAACCATGCCGTAAAACAAAACAACCAAACCAAATGGTCCTTTTTGAAATTGGATTTCAGATTTTATATTTTGTAATTAAAATTCATCATGCATCATTGGTCAAGGACAATGGAAAGACTGAGAAGGGAGAGCACCATTCAGACTTTCACTGGAAAAGCATACAGAATACTAGAATCCTGGAAAGGCTTATTGCTATTAAAATTTTAGAGAATACCAGGACCCGTTATTGGCTATAGATTAATGGTAAACGGCTGTTGCAAAAACGTGATTTGCAATAGATATTGAAAGAAATGGATAATACTGAAAATCTGGAGAAACTTGTTGTCACTCAAATTCCAGGGAATACCTCATGTTATTGCTATTGAGCGATCACTAATAATGACTCGTGTGAGAACTACTAGTGAGTAAATAATAATAGTAATAATAATGTGCGCTACTTGTGAAGAAAAAAGAAAAACTTAAAACCACAGGGTGCATACAACTTTTCAATTGGGAAACTAATCACAATGCAAAAGGTATTGCATTTGAAGAATGATACTGTTAGACTCTGTGTAAGAAAGGGAGAGAGGTCTGATAAGTCGAGAAGACTGCAGGAATGATGCGGGAAAAGATCTAAACTAAAAAAAATATACATAACCCAAAATCCAGAAAGGCTGCAAAAAAGCACTGCAAAAATGAACCATATGACGAGCACCGAAACTGGAAAGAAAAAGGTGAGAAATCAAAAATGTGAAAAGAAACGATTACATGGACAATTTATGAGATTGACCAAAGAAATAGCTATGAAAAGGACACTTGAACAGAGAAACGGAATTGCTACTGATAGACACACAAAACAACGTGATCAGAGCAAACTACATAAAAGCCAAGGTAGACAAGACTCATGAAAAGAGTAAATGCAAATTGTCTGAACAAAGAGACGAAATCGTAAACCATCGTTTACATAGCATAACGGTCACATCATCGGAACATAACAAATAACCGGCATGTGGTATTTTGTCCATTATCTTTGCACTTCTCCGTAGTAGTAGTAGTAGTGAATATAGTTTGTGTCTCATTGATGTGACAGTTGTCTGTTGATTATAGTCACAGTATTTATAGAGTCTGTCTCTCTCTTTCTCTGTTAGTAATGAAAACAAGGTCGCACATTATCGCTCTGGGTTTTTATAATCTCTTTTTTGTTTTATTTTTCTTTACATTAATATTACACAGCAAGTTGCTCTAGAACATTGCACAGTATAATTCTTCCCCTCTCCTGTTCCCTGTAGGGGGAGAAAAGAAGAACCACAAAACACCTCTACTTCCTTCTTTATCAAAATCCCAAGAGAACGTCTTTAGTTTACTATCTGCCTTGTTCTTCCTTTCTTACATCACTAGCTGTTTTTCTATACACTTCCTTGACATATTAACTTAATTTCTTAACCATAACTTCAAAGTGGAAATTTTATTTTCATGCTCAACCTTGCTACATTTGTTTCTCTTTTATTAATTCTCCATACACGGTTTGTTTTCGTAACAGGCTGTCCTCAGGACGAACTATGATCATTGACTTGATGCTGAATTCAGTTCAGTTTTTTTACTTTCACTTTTGTTTCACTCATTGACTCCCACCACTTTTTGCTCTTTTTCTTCACTACTTTCTTGTAAAAAAATATTTACATTTTAGGAAAGATAATCCAATGAAGGAATAATAAAACCAAGTAGATATCTTGCGAAATGTTAAAATTTAGAACTCATAAATAGTTTGACGAGGCAAAAGATATGGTGCACAATAATATATATATTTTTTAAACAGCTTAGGGTTTAGTGAAGTTTAATTGAATTACTGTATTATTTGTTCATTATATTAATTGAATAACATTTTTTTAAAGTTATGTTTGAATGTAAACAGCCACAAACAGGTAATAACTTGTCTGACAATTTTAATATATATATATATATATATATGTTTTATAGTTATAATGCGTTATTTTTATCAGTTTCACACTTATGATGTCATTCTAACAATAATTTCTACAACCAAAGATAATATACAAAACTTCATTGATGTGAAATGACATATCCAATTACAATATATATGCAAAATAAAAACAAAATCTCTGATCACAATTCGTGATTTTCCTTCGAAGAAGAGATTTATTTCAAAATCTTATATGTCTAATATATAAAATAAAGTCAGTCGGATTCTCAAAGTTAGACCTAAGTTACAGTCTGTGTTCTTTACATAAAAAGATATTTCAATCGATTTCATTGATTACATATTCTATCCAGCCCAATATCTTTTTATCAGTAGCATACCCTGTGTGAGATTCACTATTTATTTTCATTGGATAATCAACAGATATCATTAAACAATGAAATTGCTGCGTTCGTTAAAATTGGTAAATGAAAATGTTGTCCGAAATATGTTTGGTGTGTTCTGGAGTAATGCCGAAACCCATTTCAGTTTAAATAATAAGTGATTGAACGTTAGGTAATAACCTTCTCTTCTGTTTTTTTTTGTTTTCTGTGTCTGTTGAAATTTTATTTTATGGGTTGTAGCGAAAATCAAAATGACTCATACATCACAGCCACAGAGATGTATGAGATATCCAAGTTAAACTGAATAATCATCAGTCAAATTCTAATTGCGACATTTTTGTTACTCTTCTTTTTATCTTGCTACATTTATTATTTTGACCAATCATTCGGAATTATTGGAAGAGAGCGACAGAGATAAGGAGAGGGGTGGGGGGACAGAAAATAAAAACATGCTCCTAAAATTTAAGGATTTTTATTAATAAATGAGGTTACAGAAAAAAAAATTAATCAAGGACAATTTTTCATATATACCGATTGTCATTCACAACGATTATGCCACTATATGCGATTTTATTTTTATTTCTCTTTTCATCATATGTAATAACAATACATTATAAACAATTACATATGTTAAGTAATCTATTATCTTTCATTATATTTCTTTCAATCTCTTTGTTTTCATATTTTAATTTGTTTGTAATGGATGTTCTAAAAGCAAAACAAAAAATACTGTAAAGCTACACTTTCTGTATAGAGAGAGAGAGAGAGAGACAGACAGACAGACAGACACAGAGACACAGAGTGGGAATGAGATGGAGAGAGAGAGAGAGAGAGAGAGAGAGTATGATCGATGTGCGTTATCAGTTATTATTTTTACCTATTATAACAATGACAAAATTACATACATTACGTGATCTATTTCTTTTAATTATATCTCTTTGTTTTCATATTTTATTTCGTTTCTATTCAATGTTCTAAAGAACA
>OY744525.1:76574343-76601843 GCA_963556195.1 Sepiola atlantica | reverse complement strand
ATAATTCTTGTGAAATATGCTTGAATGAACAAATATTGCCTAACTACACAAACTCATCCCCCTCTCTCTCTCTCTCTCTCTCTTATATATATATATATATATATATATATATATATATATATATATATATTAAGATGAAGTAAAGAGAATTTGGTAGTTTATCCTCAGGAAAATGAGTCAAATAGATCTGAGAGGTTTTTCTTACTTGATACAGGATCAGTGAGCTGTGTAGAAGCACGTACACCCTGGAGACAGAAATTAAATATATATATTAGATTTATATATATATATATATAGTATCAGGTCATGATACAAAGAGGCCCTTTTAGAGAGAAACGATATCGAGTACTTTCAGAATGTGCCATGCCCACAAGGTGTGAAAAAAAAAACTCTCTTTACTCTTAAAGATCTGAAAGTAGCAGCAGTCGCCAGGACATAAACTGCAATATATCATCATAATCTTCTAAGTTTGAATTCTCCCCCCCCGCGGGGTGGATGTTACCAAACTGCATTACATCATTGAACCTTCAATGTAGGAAAATATTTATTGACAACTGTCTTTATGTTTATGTTGATATCATCATCAAATTGCAGTGGTGAGATACAACTAGGTTTACACAGGTACTCTTAAACCATTTACTAAAATTACGTAAATGCTCAAGCAACGATTCCTCTTATAGTTTTAGAATTAAAATGTTACCTCATATAATGAATTCTTTTATGGAATCGAAGTTCAAAATTGTTAAAATCTCCCATCAATTCATATAAATAAAAGTGAATGTGCCTGTGTGTAATGATTTATCTGTGTGTTAAATTATGGTGAATATGACATTGGTTGGGACTATGTTAGCAACATCAATGTTAGTCGTGTCCACCATGTCACATGTGTATATCACCTCTACTAAAGCCATTTAACTTAAATAAAGTTTCATTCACCTAGAATGAAATAGACGATCTGTTCCCGTTGATTATGACAAAACAAAAATAAATATTGAGGTTGTTCAAGCTGCATTATATTAGTTTAATATAAAATTATATAGAGTTATAAATATACCAAACGTCATATTTCTGACTAAAGAGCTCAATCTATTAGCATACATTGCAAATATTTAGAAATAAAGGATAATAGAAAACTTTAACACATACAACCTTTTCGGATCTGGGAATATATATATATATATATATATATATATATATATGCAAATCTTTTCTGTTCGAAAAATTAATTTTACCCGTCCTGGAACGGGTATTCTTCTAGTATTTATATGAAATTAAGTATGTTTATAAATTTGTTTTTATAAAATTCACTCCTAAACTAATATACCGATCATCATGAATTTTGGAATTAATAGCTCATAAGCGTAAGAGTGGGTAATGTGAGCTATATTTAGTTTAATTTACTTTTATGAAAAGAAGGTAAAAATGGGGTGGAAGCCCTTTGGGAAAATTCAGATGTCTCCCAGTTTTGTGAAATTTTAACAATAGATATTAGACATCAATTAATAAATATTCCCCAAATTTCAGTATTTTAAAGCCTTTTTAGGGGGCATAATATGGGCACAACTTCCCATTTGAAAATTCAAACGTTTCAGACTTGCAGTAAATTTGATCCATAGTCATTAGCCACAAATAATGCAAGATTTTCTTGAACTTCAATTTCTTATTAACACTCCTTAAGCTTAAGCCTTAAATTTTAGACATTTTCTAGAATTAAAGTCAGGTAATGGATTTTGATAAAAAATGGTATAAGAATTCTAGGCATAAGGTTTAGTATCATTATATGTAGATTTTAATCTTCGTAATGGGGACATAAAAATGATGCAAAACTATTCTGTTTGGAATATTAATTTTACCCATCTTGGGACAGGTATTCGTCTAGTATATATATATGTGCTGACGAGTCCCGATTAAAAAAACAAAAAGGACAAAACGTATACGTACATAGATAATAAACAAAACAAATATTTATTATTTGTAGCTCCTAGATGGGCACTGTAAGTGTAGTATTAACACAGCATGACGTCGCTAGCTATAAATGCATCGTTCCTTTCATTAAGTTGAACGCTCTTATGACGTCAAGCCGCCAAAATAAATGTTAAAATTATCACTGTTTATCTGACTATTTAACGGTGGCCGTGTGGTTCTGGATGTCGGGATTTGAGTTGTAAAATACTCAAAGCCCGGGGTTTCGAATCGTGCGACCAGTAGTGAATAGTTATATCTCTATGCTGACGAGTCCGATTAAAACAAAAGGACGAAACGTATATGTACATTGATAATAAACAAAATAAATCATATATATATATATATATATATATATATATATATATATATATATTTAAGACAACAGTTTCTTTGCCAATCGGTAGAAAGATTTTGCGTGGACACGTAAAGACAAAGAATGAATACTCCACAATGTTTCAATTTTATTCATTTCGTATCATTATTTGACTGCTCGAAATATCAAAATAAAAAAATAATAATTACAAAAACAACAACATCGTTTTTATACTTCAGACACCACCAATCATCTATAAAATACTTCTCTAAAAGCATATGTGTAATAACAAACAAATTTCAGTTAGAATGCAAAACAAAATGGCTGTTCATAAGCCTTGCAGGGGGATCCTTGATAATCGGTGAAAAATCGAAAAATAAACCAAATAGTGTTAGAAACACATCCAATAAATGTCACCAATCGTGGGAAAATTCAATGTTCTACCAGTATTTTGTTTAATGTTCGTTTTTTGAGCGATTATCAAAATTGTTTACTTTTAGCTATTTTTTCCATTCTAACTGAACAGGTGGACACCAGGTTCGTTTTGAACAAAAAAAAAGCTTTAAAATAAGTTAAAATACAAATAAACTTATCCAGGTTAGTAGAAGAGTAACTTATCTTGCCTTTGGTAACATTTATTTGTAGCCTGTTTGTTTTGTTTTTTACCCCTATTCCGTTCTGTTAGCTGTCGTTAAAAATGCCCAATTTCTCTAATAACAGTAAATAGTATTACTAATACATTCTTTCGTTTATTACTAAATAACTGTTAAAAATGTTTGTATTTTTATTCTTATAGAATCTCACGTTAAAACAATAAGATAATATCTGAAAAACCGTTAATTTCAGTATCGATTCAGGTCACATGACACGTCCTTCTTTAGCGGTGTCTACAGAAAAATCTCTCATATATTACAATTCTCACTCTGTTTCCATTGCCGACATATACAACCCATCACTTTAATTTTGGATAAGGCATTTCAATTATTAACTATTACAACACTCTACTTTGTTTCGCTTACATAATGGAAAAAAGGCCTATTGTAAAAAAACAAACAAAAGTCCGTTATATAAAGACATTTAAACAAAAGACAATAACTTCTATTAAAGAACTGGCACACTTAAAAAAAAGCGTGCTTTTACAAAAAATGAACAGTTTTATTATTAACACTGAAACATATATTTTTATTTTATTTTAATTCACCATAAGCAAGGCACAGTAAGGAGCTACTGTAAATTTCGAGCCATATCTATAGAGGCATCCTAACTGGAGAGGTGTGCAGCAATATGTTTGTTCACATCACATTTAAACTTCTGCATGTTGGTACCAGGGAGCAGCGATGGAATTCTGAAGGCTAGAAATTCGAGGAAAGAAGCTATTAGAGTAGAAATTTTTCAGGCATTTGGGAAACTGAACAATGAAGGGGTGGGATTTAGCTAATTGTCGGGTTGGTCGGGGGGTATTTATGTCAAGAGGGCATCACGGCAGCAAGTTCATCAGAGCACATTCCATTGAAGTACTCTATGCTTACATTGCGTTTAGTAACTAAGACATCCTTATTATTACTAATGAATTCCTTTTCCTTGTCATAGTGGAAGTCTGATTTGCTTGCGTGACATTAATCAACTTATGGAATGATTATATAGTAAATTAATCTGCATTTAAATTGGAGATTATACACACACTCAATTGATTAAAATGTTTAAAAAATATTTATTATATTGCATGAGCTCAATGTTTTTTTAATGTTTAAATATGATAAATTGTATTATGTTTAAGATTTATTTACATTCAAGAATAAAACTTATGATTTTTTCTGCTTTCAAGAAAGTTGTCTTGCTGATAATATAAAATATTTGCTTTTATTATTCACAGTTGATTTGGCTTTTCGCTAATATTACTTTTAAATGAACGAACGTTACTGTATGTTGTTAAGACAACACAGATAGTAACTAAATCTTTCTTTCAAGATTAGTAAATGTTTATTTCGTTTGTTTCTATCAAATGAAATGTTTTCATCAAATGGACTAAGAAAACTTCACTGCTACTAGATTGTAAGAAAAGCCCCCCCCCATCCAATCTAACAGCATAAATATTTATTTAAATTTCTAAATGTTTCCTCATCTTAAAAAGTGAATATACTTTTGCTAACAACTATGCTGTTATGTTTGAGAATTTTTGAGATGAGGATTGATAATTTGCATTATTTGTATTATTCGGACTACTGTTCTCATCTTAGATGTTATTCTCACAACGATCATATAACTTCAGATGCGTCTTGTCGAACTCGTGAATCTTTATGCTTCATTCAGTGATGTGTGTGGATACAAATTGCACGAAGACAGAAAGTGGATCTATTCGATGCCATCTTTATTTAACTTGTTCGTTGTGTGCATGACACCACCGTTTACGAGTAAACGGTGAAGCCCCACTTAGTGCCCCATGTAACATCTTCCCTTTTGCGACAAAAGACATCACCACAGAATTTGGTCAGTGGCCTAGGCATTCATTGGGTATTCTACCCTCCTGCCTAACAGGGATTATTCTGCCCTTCCATTTTTACATAGAAATCTATTAAACGCAGTAGTCCCTCAGTCTGACTGGCGCCTTGATTATTCTCCCAGATTGTGTTCTCCTCGACCCAATCTCATCAGGAGGTGTCTCGGAGTCTGCTCTAGGACTAGCCCTATCTATCACTATACTATCATCTTGAGACATGTGTGGAGTAGTGGTCACCTCTTTTGCTCGATTCTGTGATAAATGGTGTCTCACCATTTTCTTGATGCTATTGGGGTTGCTTCTGCTGTTTTCGTCAGGTCTATTCTATTCCGTCGACGTATTCCCCCTTCAACATCAATGTGATATGATCTAGCATCCAGCTTCTCCAACACAGTCGATTTTTTCCACTCCTTATGCCCTTTCACATGGGGTTTGACCCATACCACATCTTCCGGACATAAAGGTTGAAGGCATTTCACCTTCTTATTGAAGTACCTCTCCTGCCTCATGCTAGCATTCTTTACCTCTTTTTTGAAGTTATTGTGAATTTCTAGCTTCAACAAATCTTCCCGGGTTGGAAGGAATTATTTTGTCCTCTCTGGCTTTCCGGAACAAAGTCTTTGCAGTTTTTACTGCTGATTCTGCTTTGTCATTCGCTTTGCTGTTGTAGGAACTGACTGGTGTGTGTGTAAAACACCACTTCTGTGCAAAAGTGGCAAAGTCCTGACTACTGAATTATGGCCCATTGTCTATTACAATCTGGTCCGGTATTCCATATCTCGCACAGTGGTGCTTGAGCTTTGTAATTATTGTCTTCATCTGTGTAACCGGAAGATAATCAATCTCCCAGAAATTACTCATATAGTCCACTGTGCATAAATAGTTTTTACCCGCAAACATGAACAAATCCACCCCAATTTTTGCCCATGGTTTTTCGGGGACTTCGTGGACCATTAAGGGTTCTGCAGGATTAGCCACTTCATACTTCCTGCATATGGAGCATTTTGCCACATAGTCCCTAATGTCGTTGTTCATGTTGGGCCAGTAAAAACATTCTCTGGCTCTTCTGCAGCATCCTTCTACTCCCATGTGTGAGGAATGTATTTTTTCTTTTAAGAACCCATCTTGCACTGTCATTTGACTTCAAAAGGTGAAGTACGGTCTCACCTCTGGGTCGAGATGTATCTTTTCATCTGGCCATCCCTCTAATATGACTTTCTGTAACTGTTGCATACACCTATCTTCCTTTGTAGCTGATTGCAGTTCGAGCAACCTTGTTTCTGTGACAGGAACATATTCGGCTTCTATGACTCACCCTGTTGACAAATGCCCTTGACAATGTATCCGCACGGTACATCTTCTTGCCTGGATAATACAGAACCGTGACATCATACCTTTGCAATCGTATCAGCATGTTCTGCAGTCGCTTTGGGCACTTTCCCAAGTCTTTCTTCATTATTGCTTCCAAGGGTCTATGGCCACTTAACACTGTGATGGGCTGGCCGAATGTATATTGGTGAAACCTCTCACATGCGTAGACTACAGCAAGCAGTACTTTCTTAATTTGGGCATACCGGGTTTCTGTGTCTGTAAGGGCTTGACTAATATAGGCCAGGGGTTTTCCCTCCTAAGGCAGTGCCATTCCTAAACCCTTTTCACTTGCATCACACTGGACAACTAAAGGTTTACTGTGATCATAGTACCCCAGTACCGGTGTCTCACTCACCATCTTCTTGATCTTTTCAAAAGCATCTTCCTGGGTCTGGGACCAAGTCCAGGGTACATCTGTCTTGATTAAGTTTCGGATGGGAGCCATCACGTCTGAGATGCGTGGCAGGAATTTTGCTAGATAATTAACAAAGCCGCATAAACGTTTTACCCCCTTTACATCTATTGGACACGGCATCTCCCTTATGGCCTTTACCTTCTCTGGATCAGGGTGAAGGCCCTCACTGGATACTATATGTCCAATGAAAAACAAAGCAGTTTCTCGTAACTCCAATTTTCAGCATTCAACCATATGCCACGTTCGCGACATCAGTTTTTTATCATGATCTGCTCTGGCTTCCTCCATGGTTTTACCTTTCCGTACCACGGGAAAATCATCTGCTTTGTTGACCACCCCTTCCAGGTCAGAAACATTGTTGTACAAATTCTTTTGGAACATCTCTGGAGCTGGTGATATTCCAAATGGTAGCTTCTTCCATCGCAACCGACCAAACGGAGTGGCAAATGTTGTCAAATGGCTGCTTTCTTCGTCCAATTCCAGGTGACAAAATCCATCCCTTAGATCCAGTTCTGGTAGTAGATCCTCCAGCACAGGTAGCTAGAAATGTTCCCGTTTCAGCGCCTTATTTAATGATCTTGGGTTTATACAGACTCACAGTTTTACATTTTCTTAACTACTAGTGCTAATGCACTCACCCATGGTGTTGGTTCACTGATTGGCTCCATCATCTTCTTGTCCACTAGTCTGTCCGGTTGTCTTAGAGCTACAGGTGCTCTTCTTGCTGCTGTCACATGAGGTGTTATGTTTGGATCAACCTCTAAATGTACTTTTCCAGGTAATCGACCAAACTCATCCTCAAATACATCCTTGAATTGATCCAAGATCTCATAGGGTTTCTGAGTTGTTAAATTTATCTACTTGCTCTATTTTAGCAACCATCCTGAGCTGATCCTCATTAACAGTAATGAGTCTCATCTGTTGGATTGCAGTTGCTCCGAGTAGAGGGTGGAAGCCTTCCTATACCACTACACACCTGACATCATATTTCTTTCCATTCTTGGGGTTTCTCATTTTAACTCGACACTCCCCCAATAGTTTTACCTCTTCCCCGTTCCACGTCACCAGAATTTTATTTGAAGGTTCGAGAGTTTCCTTTTTCACATGCTCCACATTCAATATATTCACGTAAGCTCCACTATCCAACTGAAAAGCAATTGGTTTCCCTCCTACCTCCTACCTTCTGCCTTGATCATTTCTGGCATAACCCCATTAACCCTCTCTTTTAATGTGACACTGCCCACATCTTCCTGTTCCGAACTACTGCTACTGCCATATTGATGTGTCTCCACTGACTGAACTCGATTTTTCTTCGCTAACTTACATCTAACCGCAAAATGGTTCCTTCCTCCACACTTATAACAGGTTTTTTCACGTGCCGGGCACAACTCCTGTTCGGGCTAATGTCGGAATATACATGACTTGCACTCCCCCAGTCTTCTCTGTATCGACCCTTTTTCCTTGGGCCTCATGTTAACTCTGTTCACCATCATCAGTCGTAAAGCTCTGGACTGTTGTGCGACATTCTCCGGCAATTTACAGATGTCTATGCACCGTTGTAAGTCCAGCTGTCTCACTTTCAGCACTTCTGCCTGTGTTTGAGAGTCATGAATTCCTAGGACTGTCTGATCTCAAAGAATTGAGGCTGCGCACTTATCGCAAAAATTGCATGTTTTGCTCAACGCCTGGGGCGCATTGATAAACGCTTCCACTGATTCCCCTTCTCCCTGCTTTCTTGTATGAAAAATGTAGCGTTCATATGTTTCCCCGCTTGAATTATTTCGTCAGCGGTTCTTTGTTCTTCGGGTGTTGTAAACTGGAATCCATCATAGATTCTCAATGCCTAACGTATTAAGCATCAAAGCCGTTTGATATTGTACCGACTGCTTTGCCAAGCACGTAATAATGGCATAGTTCTGCCATTTCCGCTTAAAAAGCTTCCAATTCTCAGATAAATTACCCCCAACCATACACAGGGGTTGCAGCGGTCTTATGCCAGCCACTGGTCTGTTTACGTCAATTATGTCCGAGTCTGCCATCTTTTTTTTTTTTTCAACACGTGTGTACAAATCAAGCGAGAATAATTATTTACTTATCTGTTTTTGTATTTTCCAAAGAACTCTTTTGTTCTCTTTCCTCATCCGGGGTCCTTTAGTACACCGCTGCCACCATGTTGCATGCTTCATTCAGTGATGTGTGTGCATACAAATAACACGAAGACAGAAAGTGGATCTATTCGATGTCATCTTTATTTAACTTCTTCGTTGTGCACATGACACCACCGTTTACGAGTAAACGGTGAAGTCCCACTTAGTACCTCATGGTATAAGTGCTAAGTAATAATCAAAGTGACAGTCTTCTGAAGGTTGAAGTTTCAATCCTCAGTAGGGGCGATACTAAGAATATAATTACTAATTACTTCTACCCGGTCATGGCTGATGGAACAAGAACAAGCTACCCCCGTTTTGTTTGAAATCTGTACAGATTCTCGAGTTCGACAAGATGCACTCGAAGAAGGCCAGAGGTTACATCAGCCGAAACGTTGTGAGAAAAACATTCAAGATAAAAACGAGAGTCTGAATAATCCAAATAATCTAAACTATGCTGTTCTCCTGCGTTTCTAGACAAACTGGATTTGCATATCTTTTTATTGTTCGTGAATTTTAGGCATGTAAATAATTATTTCATTTATATTTTTATTTGGAAAAATTATTTAACTTAAATGAATGAAATAAATTAAAATGCAAACATTAATTTCATTGGAAAAACGTAGATTATGAAACTGTTTTTATTTGATTATATAAAAGAATAAAAACGTAACATTATGGAGATTAATTGATATAAAGTTTAAAACAATGCTATTTCAATTGATGCTGCCATCGCTTAATGGGTTGAGACGTTTAGTTTTTAATCCATAGTTTTATGGTTTCTCTTTTTCTCTCTCTTCTTCATCTGGTTTTGATATGTAGGGTGCTGCGAGTGTCCCGGACTTCAGGGTGGGGAACACCAGGTAACATCTCATGCCTGCTCTTCATATGGTCCAATCCAAATTTCGGTTGCATGCAGTCATTTTGCTTCTTACATACTCGGGCCAGGTCTTCCTCAGTTTATTATACTCCCTAGAGCCTGGGATATCCATATGCTTTATGGAGTTGATGCAAAAGGTGGCACACTGTACATGGGCGAACCATCTGCGACGTCAAGCGTGTAGGGCACCTGTAATCCCACCAATACAAAATTTCTAATAAAGAACGATTTCTGTTTGGTTTGATTTTTTCAATAAGCTTTATGACATTATTTTATTATTTTTCATGGCACATAAACTTTTGGGGGATTATTTTATACTAAATTATGTTATTTTGGTAAAACTTTGATGCTTCAAGTTAGTAAAATCTTCAAATATTGTTTTGTAGGCGTATATATTTAAAAATAATATTACTTATGTAAATGATAGATTCTATTAGAGTGGCTAAAATGTTTGTTCGTTTTTTTTAAGTGGATATTAATGCAATTCATTTTCCACACTCTATTTGAAAATCTTGAGAATGTCTGTGATTTGTCTGGGTGTCAAACGGCTATCTTATTAAACTACGGCTTTAACTTGGTCACTGTCGATCATCTTTGGCCGGCCAGAGCAAGGAGCATCTCTCACTTAAAATTTCCTTTTTGAAATTAAGCAAACCATTTCTCACACGCCTGTTCTGTAACAGCATTTGCCCCATACACATGGCATATCTTTATGCAGGTTTCTGTAGCTTTTTTTCCTTTTCTGTAGTAAAAAAGCATCAGATGTCGGTAGTGTTCTGGTTGATCCTCCATTTCAAGGTCTTAAATACAGGCAAAAATGTAAGAACTCCTCAACATAATCACTGCACCAAATACAGAATTTGAAGAATGCGAATATAAAACGACCTTTAATAGACCGGAAAGATGACATTCAAAAAACGAATAAACTTTTTGGCCAACCCAATATTTAACCCATAGATGGGACACTGGTAGGTAATATCACTCCACTTCCAGGTGGAATAGTGGTAACTCCACACCCCCAAAGCTCCCAAATTGGGGCATTACCACGTGATGTTTTTATGGTTATATCCAAGATTGGGTTGGGGTAGATAGAGTTTCAATAGTTGGTAGGGTTGGGAAGTAGGTAGTAAGAAGAAAAAAAAAATGTAGAAAGGGTTGAGAAGGGTTGATCTCAGAGTGGAGAGGGGTATTGTTGAAGTTACCAATTGGCCAAGTGATTGCTTGATAGCAAGATTCCTTTTCTGTGATAAAGGGATAAAAAGGTTTCAACGTATTTGGCTCCAAGGCCTGGGTAAGCCTGACCAAACACCATGAGCAGGATGAAGACGGTAAGTTGCAGGACATAGTGATGGAGACAATGGTACGATCTGTGATACGGATGTGAAGTAAAAAAGGAATTGGTGAAGGGGAAACGTCTCCACTTACATGGAACCCGACATCATGGCTGAGGGGGAATGATGAAGATTAATGAGTTTCCTGGAAATGTTGTCAAAGGGTGACCCAGATTCTGGATGGCCAATGCCTCAGTTGCCAACGGCAATGCTGTTTTCCTGTAGGCTCGCAATTCATGATTCTACTGCAGGTCTGAGATCAAAAGAAAAAAAAACGAATTTCTTCAGTGTGGCGTTAAGATTGTGAGAGAAGGACACCATGTAAATGTGTGAAATGCTTTTATTTGTTTTTTTTATACCTTTCTAAGTGGGTTTACTCCATTAGATTTAAATGTTTTCTTTGAGAATATATATACTAGCAAAAACTATCCGCCCTCCGGGCAGCAATTAATCTAGCTATAGCATTATCTACAGACAAACAAAGAAACAATGTTTTTTTTTCACATTCTCGTAATTTGAAGAAGAAAACAACAAAAAAGGTTATTATCATGGTGTTATTTGATATATTCCAATGTTGATATTTGATTTTGTTTAAGTATAAAAATGAATTGCCCATAATGAAAGGAATAAATAGAAAATTCGGTTCGATTATCAAGAATAACCAACAGAAAAAACGGGTTGAATAAACAAAAACAAATAATCAGCAAATAACTGATACCAAAGGCAATAAAGATACTTTTTCTACCTACCTGTCTATTTTCTTTTTTGTTTTAAAGTATTTTAAAGCGTTTTGATTGCATTTTAATAATTCGTCCAAATCCAATTGCGTTGCAGTTCCATTTACTTTTCTACGTAATTGAAAGGAGAAAAATACATTAAAAAACTCTCAGACTACATAGACGTAATCTGATGTACTTTATTTGACCGAACTTTTTCATTGAAATAAAAAGATAAACGCTTCAAAATACTTTAAAACGCAAACATAATTACACAGGTAGGTATAAAAGTAACTTTTATGCTTTTGGTAACAGTTATTTGTTGACTAATGTTTTTTTGCGCATCCTTTCTTTTTATTGGTTATTCTTGACAGTAGTCCAAAGCGGTAATCAATAGGTCAAATAAAAGACTTATATATTCCTGAGCAATTAAAAATGGTTACTTTATGTTTTTCGCTTTTATTATTAAAGACAGAAAAATAAAAATAAAACTTAATGACGATTTTTAAAAATTTGAATCTATTTTTTTTTTTGTAATTTATAAAGTTTTTGTAAATTAAAAAAGCTTAGAGGAGAGGGGTTCTTTATTCTGAGAGTATGATATCATGATGAACGAACAACATGGAGTGACCCCAGAGAATAGGTAATGTCTGAGAGTGTGAGATTATGACAACAGAATAGAGAGTACACTACACCTCCACACACACACACAAAAAAGAAAGTAATCCTGAGAGAATGGTATCGTGAGGAACGAACGTATACTATACTGCCCCCCCCCTCCAAAAAACAAAAAAACAAAGAGGATGTGATGCCTGGGAGGAATAAAAAATATACTAGACAGAATTAAATAAGCATTAACCGTTTTGTTAATATAATTAGGTTAGCTGGAGAAATCTTTCGCATATTATTCATTTAGATGTGATTAAAACCAATGGCAAGTTTGGTTGTTCACGTGAAACACTGAAATGAAAATTGAGCTGAAAAATATAGTCGCCATCTTTATTAACAAATAGAAATATGCTAACCAAGGAAGAACCATAAGTTCCCTTCATAATTCTTTAGTTAAAAAAACATGTTCATAAACTTGATTTATTATTCTTCCTTAGCTGGCCTCTTTCTTGACTTGTTTAGATGGTGACTATATTTTTCCGACCTAATTTTTATTTCGTCGTTTCACGTGTACAGTGAAACTTGGCATAACAAATAAAACATTAAAAACCCTAAGTTGTTGTTTTAAAAAAATATAAGTTGTTTATAAGTAATGCCGAAACCTATTTCACTCTAAAAAAATTTACGTGACTGAAATAGTGTTACATAGCCCCCGCTTGGGCCACGGCAGTTCTCGTCTTGTATACTCGTCCCGGAACGGGCCGTGGCAGTTCTCATTTAATCACTCGTCATTTTTAACACCATAAATCATATAATTTGCATACCTTTAAATTTCTCGCACCTTCAATCTTTCCTCGCCGCCTGGAGGGGTGCATCGTTTAGTGGTTGAATTCTTTCTTCTTTCTTTCTGCTATGAACCACGCCGCTGCAACACAAAAGCTTCATGACCGACTCAAAAGACAAACAATCTTTTAAACTTTCAATTCATTTTATTACAAGCGTTAGTTATCTATCGGCTTGGAGATATTCACCAACGTCGAGAGAGAGAGAGAGAGAGAGAGAGAGAGAGAGAGAGAGCAAATTACTGCTTTCGTAATTACTTATCAATTAAGTCCTTAACCATTCGTGAAGGGGGGAAAAAGAGATCTTTCGCCTGTATTTTCTTAGGGAATTAATTCCCCTAAATATGTTGCAGACTACATCATAAAAATCGGGTCTGATAGGCTCACCTCCAAAACCCAGACTATCTAAAACTCTGCTTCCCACACAAAGGCCCGTGACGTATTTCGGAAGCCATTCTAATCTCTAAATTTCACCCACCTTTGAATAACAGACACAAACTCTCTTCTCCATTCATTCTCTGATGCTTACACTCTTTGCCTCCTTGCCTCTGCCTCTACCATCTATCTGCCCAGAACCAATCCACCCACACCTCAATGCCTTTTATTCTGTGCTTAAATTACATAATTAATTTTACATATAATAAATTTTAAATATATTAGTTTTAGCAATATTTAGGAATAATTTTACCCTATAACACTACATATTAATAAATAATATAAAAAAAAAAATTAAAAAATAAAAAAAAATTAAAAAATAAGAATGAAATAATATACACTTTATATATATGTATATAGACTTTATATATATATATATATATATATTTATATAATCTCTAAATAAAATTTAAATTAATTTTAGGAACATTTATACCTTATAACATCACATATTAATAAAATAAATAAGAATTAAGAAATATACACTTTATATATATATATAACCTCTTAATTCCCCCCCCCCCTTTTTTTCATTCAATTGAGTCTTGATCTTCTTTGGATGTCATAATTCTTTAAAGTTACCTTTTATTTCACAATGTGTGTGTGTGCAATAGTTTCGTCGATGTTAACAGTAATTAAAATGATTTAATAATAAAAAGGATAAATTACGGAAACCTTTCTAACGGTCTTATTTAAAAGATAAATGAATTTGTATCAAAAGGTTTAAGAGTTCATAGAGGGGAGTTGCCTGCATGCCCCCCCCCCCTCTTTCTCTCTCTCTCTCCTTCCTCCTCTTTCTTTCACTCCCTCTCCTTCCCCTATCTCTCTCAGTCTATCTCCCTTCTTTCTCTAGCTATGCCAAATTTTCTTTTTAATTGTTTTTAAAAGAGCCCCCCCCCCCTCCACAACACGCACCATCGCTTAGGTGAATTGATTTCTTCTTTCTTTTAATTTCTTTATTATTTAATAGATAAATTTGTATCAAAATTACCAAAATGTTAATATTTATATGAATAAATGTTAATGTTTATTTATATAAATAAATGCAAAAGTTTGTCTTGTGTTTACAAGAAACATGAATGAAATGTTCATCATTTAACATTTTGGTTTGAATTAACAAAATTTGCGAAATGATAGTTAGCTAGCAAAGCCAGCTAGTATATATATAGTCATTTACAGACAGACTATTTCGCAGATTTTTATAAACGACCTCCCTGATAACTTTGTGTCTCAGATGGGTATATTTGATGACGACACTATGCTTTACTCTTGTCATGTGGGTAAAACAAATGTGCAAATATCTGAGGTAATGACTGAATCCTTAGAAAGTGACCTCCGAGCTGTAGTGGAATTGGGTCCTAAATGGATGGTCAGACATAATGCTACTAAGACAAAGCTTCTTTCCTTCAACAACTACAAGAAACCTCTTCAACCACCGATTGCCATGACAAATAACACCCTACTTGAGAGTCCAACGTTCAAACTACTCAGCCTCACATTCACAGGTAACATGAATTGGAACAAATACATAGAAGACATTGCCAAGGCTGCTGCAAAGAAATTGGGCTCCTTCTACCGTGATAGAAAACTACTAACCCCTGCCAGTATCCTATATCTCTACAAAGCCACCATCCGCCCATGCATGGAGTATTGTTGTCACATCTGGCTGGTGCACCATCCACTAGTCTCTCCCTCTTAGACACAGTCTAAAAAAGAGTCTCTAATTTTATAGGTCCCTTATTATCCATCAAGCTCCAGCCCCTGTCCCATCACCGCAATGTGGCATCCTTGTGCTTGTTTTATAAGTACTTCAATGGAATGTGCTCCGATGAACTTGCAGCTCTGGTACACCCTCGACGTAAATACACTCGACCAACCCGACAATCAGCTAAATCCCATCCATTCACTGTGGAGGTTCCCAGATACCGGAGAGCCTTCTACTCCAATAGCTTCTTTCCTCGAGCTGCCAGCATTTGGAACTCCCTCCCCGTTCCCTGTTTTCCCGACTGTACTGACATGCAGAAATTTAAAACTAATGTCAACAAACATCTAGCTGCACAGCTCCCAATTTAGGATGATCCCCTAAAATTTCACCCTAATTCTCAGTAGCCCTTTAAGTCTACAGTGGCAACTTGCCTTGTTTGGGGTTAACTCAGTTAAAAAAAGCAAAAAAAGAAACAGTCTGTCAGTGGATGATTATATATATATATACATATATATATATATATATATATATATGATGATGATGATTCTACATATATACTAATTTTTCATAGATGTTTAATTTTTGAATCGTTCCTGAATTTTATTGCAATCATTACCTTTCACTATACAATACAATTGTTCTAATCGGATTTCTTTCAATAACTGCATTCACTACTACAATGAGTTTCTGCTCATTATTGAAACAATTTTTGAACTATTTTTGATTTAAGCATAACTTAAAATTGTGTTGTAAATTTTTCAAATTAATACTTTCCAATAATTAGCAAATTATTAGTTCTTTCCTCTGAGGATAAGAGTAAATTCTTTAAAAATCCATGGATTAAAGGTCATTCTCATATTTTATTTTATTCTTAGTTTAAACACCTTATGATTATAATAAACTTGTAAAGTATGTAACTTTACTTTTTCTGTATTATTTCAATATATATATATATATATATATATATATATATATATAATGTGTGTGTGTGCTTGTGTATATTTGTGTATTATCATTGTACTAGTGTGTCCATGCCATAAAATTGACATATTTTCCATTGCTTTACAACTTACCTACAACTTTTATAATTAAAATCACTTGGAAAAATCAGCTTTAGTCTTTTTTACAAGCAATACTTTAAGTTAGCTGCTGCTGGTTTTTGTTGTCGTTGGGCAAATCAGACTTCTACACAGAGCCTACAAAGATCATGCCCCACAATTGTCTGGTCTGCATAAAATACTCCTCGTTGACTGTAGCTATTTGTTATACCTGCAAGATTGCAAGTTTTTTTTTTTTGCCTTCAATACACAGAGCAGAAAGGCTCGACAGTGCCATACGAAGTCGGGTAATGTTTGACTCAGAACATACAAAAGAATGGCAGTTACACATACACAGAAGCAATGGTCCTCACTTCAAGGATTTGCAGTTCCGCACCTGACAAATGCTTGCTTGCCACACGCAGAAGCAGAGATGGCCAGAGAACGACAGATACTGATGTTGACTCCTCTTGGATTTTTAACAGAACCCTGTTAGCTAGTCAGCTCTGACACTACCATGTTACCACCGCTCCTACCATGTTGATGAACAGTTAGTCTTTAAAGGAGAGCTGCTACTGTTCTTTGTACAATGCCACTTGACAAACAGATATGCACAGCAACAGAAACACATTTTGACACTACCAAATACATATTTAAATAGAGAATTTACTCTACATACACAAACACGTATCTTTTGTAAACACCCTACCTGAGAGTCCAAAGTTCAAACTCCTCGGCCTAACATTCACAGGTAACATGAATCCGAACAAATACATAGAAGATATTGCCAAGGCTGCTGCAGAGCAAGTGGGCTCCCTCTACCGTGATAGAACACTTCTTACACCTGACAGTATCCTATACCTAAACAAAGCCACCATCCGCCCATGCATGGAGTATTGTTGTCATATCTGGCGCACCGTCCGCTAGTCTCTCCCTCTTAGACACGGTCCAAAAAAGAGTTGCTTATCTAATAGGTTCCTCACTATCCACCAAGCTCCAGCCCCTGTCCCATGTGGCATCCTTGTGCTTGTTTTACAAGTACTTCAATGGAATGTGCTCCGATGAACTTGCAGCTCTGGTACCCCGTCGACGTAAATACACTCGACCAACCCAACAATCAGCTAAATCCCATCCATTCACTGTGGAGGTCCCCAGATGACGGAGAGCCTTCTATTCCAATAGATTCTTTCCTCAAGCTGCTAACCGTTGGACCCCCCCCCCTCCCTGCTCCCTGTTTCTCCTGACTGTACCAACATACAGAAATTCAAAACTAATGTGAACTAGCCTCTCGCTGCACAGCTCTCAATTTAGGATGACCCCCAAAACTTTCACCCTAATTCTCACTTACGTCTACAGTAGCAACCTGCCTTGTTTGAAGTGAACTACGTTAAAAAAATAAAAATTTAAAAAAACTTTTCTACTACAAATTTTGCTTCCCAAATTACCTAAAATTTTTCTGATTAAATTTAATTGGAAAAAAACAGTTGTTGTCTTATTTATATCTTGAGTCAGCTGCTGCTGATGATGATGTTTTTGAATATATACTGAATTACCTCCCTTAGTGTTGCATGCAAATCAATAGCTATTCATACATATGTAGTAAGATGAATGCATGTGCATAAAAATAATGTTGAAAACGGACTTTTCCGCATTAGGCTAAAGTAAGGAGAAAGTGGAAAATTCCATTATAAGTTAAAAGAGTATTATAAGAGCCATGTGTCAGGATATTGCAGTATAGGTAGGAAGTCGCCATAATAATGTAGTAGATAAGCTGAGAAAATCTTCTTTTTTTTCTACATCATTATGTGGTTAGGGTTATTATGTATTGTTGCATATGGCAGAACTAGTCCTAGAAATTAGTTATATTTTATTTGCCAGTGGACGAGCAGAGAAAAACACATTTCATCATTCCTATTTTCGAGAGACGGTTCTGAAAGAGACATATGTCATCATTTTTGTTTTGGGACCGGCAGCCTGCCGGGTAGGTGGGTGAGGTGGGAGGCTCACACCCGCTTTGCGATTTCGTAAAAGCTAAATTTAGCCCATCAGGGGAGAAGGGAGATCGCCCTACCCGAACCCATTAGCTTCGGACTGGAAGTGGAAGCTGAGACAGGGCAGTTCGTCGCTGATCGTCGTTGTTGCGGGACGTCGTTATTGCCTGTGCTCATGAGAGCGAAAAAGAAGAAGAAAAGAAAGAACCTGATTTTCTGCTGAAGGGAATCCATCGGACCCAAGGCCGACGAAGCCGTGACTGATAAGGAAGAAGCGAACGCCTGCTTCGACCCACCGTATATTCGAGGACGCTGTGAAACGACATATTCGCCGCATAGCGCTAATCCAAGCCCTCAAAGAACTCATTCGTTTCCTTCTGCCAGACTTGAATCGACCTCATCTTTCCCTTCACCCAACATTGTTCGTTGTTTCGTGGACTGTCATCTTTCTGTATTACCGACGTCGTGTAAGTTAAACTGTTTACCTCTCTCTGTTGTTATTTCATGATTGAATGTCATTTCTTTGCTCGTCAATAGATACGTTAAATACCCCCCCCCCCTTTTACTGCTAGTATTTTGTTTTTATGTTATCTAGTTTTATACCTATATCCTCTTTTCGTTATCCTGTAAATAAACATTGTTTGTATACCTTACCTGGGCGTTTGTGTTGTTCTCTTGCCGAGCTTCGGCCCCTCTCTCTATCTGGTCTGAAATTGGAGAATTTCCCCTTCCCACGCACGGTTCACTTGTAACATTGCCCCGGGAAGAAAACGAGCCGTTCCTGGACAAAACTTTTTTTACTTTTTTTTTATAATTTGTTGCGCAATCCCCTCTTGTGATCCCGACTTGGGGGCGGCCGTAACAGTATGTATATCTTATACTGGAAAAGAAAACTTCCCGGAAGTATTGTTAAACCACAAATGATTGTGTGATGTCTATATTTTCAACCACTGTTATTAAGGATGAGACAACTGCAGCAAGAAAAAACAGAAACGTCACTATCTACTGAGCAACAACTTAGTAGTACAAAACCAGACTTCAGCTGTGTACTACAAGACACCAGCCAAAGATATTCTAGTACGGTTGGGAATCAAAGAATTGGTTCATCATAGTGCTACATAGATAGACATTGAAATAGAAACAAAACGCATATTTTTATCGTTGATTATGATGACAAGCTTAATATTAACATTTGTAAATTTAAGTTATTTTGGTTCAAGATCAGTGGAGAGTAAATATCCAGAAGTCTTTGTTTGAAATGTGAATGTCATCAACCACAATTGACAATGTCAAAATGCATCGGAAATCTTCATCAATTTTAGAAAAAAAAAAGCATGTTTTTTTACTTCCTTCCTGTCATTCATCTTGTTTTCTTGTATCGCCTGCCCTTTAAATTCATTTTCTCTCCCACCCAACTCTCTGTTTATCTTTCTTTCACTCTGCTTTTTTACTCCCCCTCTCTCTCTCGCTTTAAATTTTGTTCACTCTCTTGTTATCGATCTATCTTTTTCTCTCTCTTTTCCCTCTCTTTCCATCTTTTTTCTTTTCCAGTTCTCTATTTCTAAGAGCTCTATTATCTCTTCAATCTATTTCTATCTCTTTGTCTTGTTACTTCCCTTTGTTTTTTATCTCGCTCTTTCGTGTTTTTTTTCTCACTCTTACTATCGATCTTTTTTTTCCAATTTCCATCTACAGAAAAATTTTAGATGTCATTAAAGTGTCATTTTTGTCTTAATTTTATGTTCATATCAAAAAGAATCAGTCAAAAGTACACGAAAAATACATCACAGCCATTGTATTTAGGAGAAAACCTATCAAATAGCAGAAAAATCAAAATTGCTGCCTCTATCAAAGAAAATCAGTTAAAAATACACAGCAGGTTTCCTCCGAAATACAAGAGTCATGGTGTATTTTCTGTGTATTTTTGACTGATTTCCATTGATGTATACATAAAATTAAGACAAAAATGACACTTTAAAATAATCGAAAATTTCCATATATGCAGACCTTTCGTTTTTTTTAGTTCAAGCAATTTTGCTTTTCTACCATTTGTCAATTATTTTAGAATTTAGAATAAGGGATCAGTTTCGTATATACATTTAAAGTAAAATGGCCACCCATTTCCGGGCCAGTGTCCAACCCAGTAACGTTTTAAGGACATATAACCAGATTTTTTTCTTTGGTTAAGGGCGATAAATATTCTGTGCTTTGGGCAGGAAGAGGGTAAAAAACACCCCTCCTTAACCTTACAACTAACCTTAAGTTGAGGTGGCAACAGCTCCCCCTAAAAACCCTCCCTTAACCCTACCATTAACCTTAAGTCTGTGTGGCAACTGAACCACCCTACTTCCCTCAAATATACCAAAAACATGGTTACATCTAAGATTTAACACAACAACAAAAAAGAAAGTTTGGGTTTAATATTGGGTGTGTGGGGCTTATCCCTTATTTAAAACTACAGAAAATTGCTAAACTTAGACAAATTGATGTTATTTGCTTAAAAACAATGGAGTAAGTATTTATTTTTAAATATTTATTTTAAATTAGGAGAGGGGGGAGCTTAGTTCCTATTTACAACTTATGTGGCGAGAATTTATTCTATAATATTCGGAAATATTGTAAACTACAGGGGAGGGAGCCTAGCCTCCACAAACTTTGAGACATCGATATTATTTATTTGAAATAGCAGACTAAATACTAATATTATTTAGATTATTCGGACTACTGTTCTCCTCTTCAATGCTATTTTTACAATGTAAATTTGTCTTTAAAACCCGTGTATTTCTAGAGAGAATGATGCTTGAACATCTTTCTGTTGTGGATACTTTAACCACTTGACCCAGAATTTCAAAGAGAATATTAGTACAGCTTTCCAGCTTTGACTTTGTGTATTTTTAGTATTGTTTTACATGTATAATTTTTAACATAAAATTACAATAAAATTAGAATTGCATGATTCAATTGTGATCCTCCAATTCATATTACTGAATTATCTTACCTTGTCAAAATTACCGAATTTTACAGACACCACAAATGTTACGATTATAAAAAAAAATTTGAAAAAACTTATCTGTTTAATATTTAGATAAGGAAGAGGGATCAGTTCACTATGTAAGTTTGACATAAATTGCTCCAAGTGACATTCTCTTGTGTAGTTAAAAATAACTTAGCGAACTGGACCCACCACTCGAAAGTTTGAACAGTAAATTTTTCAAAAAGCGTTTGTATAATCTTAAAAGTTGTTATTAGCTCGAATGTACCATAAAAAGCCTATAATATGCACATCTGTGTATTATGCATAAGTAATTTTCGGAATAATTTTTTTTTAAAAGCGTCTACGCATAGAAAATTCACACCCTAAAAATTTCAGAATTTCCAGGTGGGTGTAAGTGGTTTTCATTTTAGTTGTATTTAGCATAATTTCACTTAGTTACGAACTTAGGACTACATTTTCATTATTCCAGCAAATGTAACAGTTCAATTTTGTGTGACCTATATTTCAATATTTTCTTAGAAGATATGCCACCAGATGTGGGGGTTAGATGTGTCTGTAGAAGACACTACATCATCTCCACAAATTGTTTGTTAGAAATGAACATCAAAGTAATATTACAAAATCTTCAAAGAGGAAAGTATTTTCATTTTTAAAGAAGTTACTTACTACTGTAGCAGTTACCTCCTCCTTTCAAAACATAACTACACCGGTTTGCCGGTAGGTGGCGCTTTATCACCATCAGGTGGCGCTGTAAAGCGACACCAGAGTTATCTGCCCTTCGGACTATAAAACCCGGAGCCAAACGGAAAATCTCGCTCTCCTTCACAGACCAGCATCGGAGAACAACGCTGGCACCAGCACTCCGTTTCACTCGCCTTTTGGCCTCGACAGGATGACGCTGACACTAGCGTTCCGTCTCACTCTTCTCTGGTCGACAGAACGACGCTAATACACTAGCGTTTCGTCTCACGCTTTTCTTCTCAATCGGTATAACAACTACCAACACACGTGGGCAAACAACGGTAAGAGTTTCTCAACTCGTTTTCTTTGTGTTACGGCTTTCAAAGACTTTTCCTACGCCGGATTCATTTCTTCTTATACCTTTTCAAGAACTGTTTTTCCATCGACACACATGCATACATCACACACTTCACCATTCCACGTACACACACGTTCAATAAACGTTATTTGAACTACTTCATTTTGTTTATTAATTATTACTCCGCCTTTGCATGCAACATTGCTTGATTTACTAAACACGTTTATAATCGGGGGAACACGACCCTCGATCCTAACAATTGGTGACCTGACGTGCAAGCTTTGTTGTATCTGACGAAGTAATTAATTTCGTACTAGAACAAAAAAAAATATATATATATATATATATATATATATATATATATATATATATATATATATATCATTTCTCGTTTTTTCTTTCGTGGTGAAACGAATTACGCATCCATCTTTTTCCTTTTTTTTTTCTACCCACGTGGTAGAAATATACAAACAAAAAAAAGAAGCCACCGTCTCCATTTTTCCTGGCCACGCGGAAATACCCAAACAAAGAAAAACAAACATTTCTCGGTTCTCCCCGAGTATAAAACAAATTACAATTTCATTTTATTCTTCTTCTCCACCCACGTGTCGAAAAAATATATACAAAGAAAAGGACAAACTTTTGCCAATCCTTTTTTTTTCTTTTTCGACGAACAAAAGGACCTTACAAGACGCCACTTCCTTTGTTTTGAACACGTGTAGATAAAAAGAAAACACGCTGTCCATCTTTTTCATAACCACGTGTTGACAAAAAAAAAAAAAAAAAAAAAAAAAAAAGGAAAAAAATTCAAAAAAATGCCGTCACCCCCTTTCCGGACCACGTGTTGATAAAAAAAACAAAAAAAAAAACGCCATTTTTATCTCTCGGACCACGCGGAAATTAAAATTCAAACAAAAAAAAAAAAAAAAAAGAAAATACGAATTTTTTTTTCTTTCTTTTCGACAACAAAGGAAAGAGAAGCCGCCATTCTTTCTCTACGTGGAAACGAACATTCAAACAAACGAAAACAAAAAACGTCATTCCTCGTGTGAAACAAATTACGACTCTATTTTTTTTTTCTTTTTCCCTTCTACCCACGTGTTGGAAATATATACATAAAAGAAAAGAAAACTACAAAACAAACAACACACGATGTCGAACATCACCAAGCCCAAAGACTTAATACTGGTTGTAAAAAGTCAGGCTCAGCAAGCATCAACATCACCCTTCAAGGCCAAACCAACCCTCTTCAACAACTGGACGTTCATTGATAAACAGGAGGACACATCAACTTGAACAACCAACTCTTCCCGGACATTCATCAAACATTTCCGGACATCACTGACGACACTATGGAAGAAATCACACCAGTTTAAAATGAGTACACCTGCACAAGCACGACTAAATACTCAACAACTGGACGTTCGTTGATCAACTGGGGACACATCAACTCGAACGACGCGCACCAACACCAGTACAGACCCACTTGTACCTGGACCTGCTAACTCACTTGCAGACATTTGTGCATCTGATTTTGACCATAGTGTACCACCAATCTCAACAACTAGATGTTTGTTCATCAGCTCCACAACACGGACTAATTAACATGAACAACATCAACACCTGCACAGACTCACTTGTGCTCATTCATCAACACCGCACAGACTCACTTGTGCTCATTCATAAACATCTGCACAGACTCACTTGTGCTCATTCATCAACACCGCACAGACTCACTTGTGCTCATTCATCAACACTGCACAGACTCACTTGTGCTCACTCATCAACACTGCACAGATTCACTTGTGCTCACTCATCAACACTGCACAGACTCACTTGTGCTCACGCATCAACACTGCACAGATTCACTTGTGCTCATTCATCAACAACTGCACAGACTCACTTGTGCTCATTCATCAACACTGCACAGATTCACTTGTGCTCACTCATCAACACTGCACAGATTCACTTGTGCTCATTCATCAACAACTGCACAGATTCACTTGTGCTCACTCATCAACAACCGCGCAGACCCAAGCACCAAACATTCCCGGACAACACTGACAATTCAACGTTCGTTCATCAGCTCTGCATCACGCAGACTAATCAACATGAACAACGCCACCAACAAGTGCAAATTACCTTGCACTCAACATTTTTCGACCGCAAACTCACTTGCACTCAAACTTGATGCAGACCCAAACAACACGCAGATCCACATGCGTTACAAACACTCAATTCCGCAGATGCACTTGCGATCAATCATTCAATACAGATGCAGAAACAGAAATAAGTAGCGTGCACACTACTTTTTTCTAATCTTCAAAAGCAAAACAGACATACCCACAAAGAATGCTTCTCATCTACAACTGTATATATTGAATAATATTTTCAATATTTTTCAATCTGGGGGGGAGTCCTTGTAGCAGTTACCTCCTCCTTTCAAAACATAACTACACCGGTTTGCCGGTAGGTGGCGCTTTATCACCATCAGGTGGCGCTGTAAAGCGACACCAGAGTTATCTGCCCTTCGGACTATAAAACCCGGAGCCAAACGGAAAATCTCGCTCTCCTTCACAGACCAGCATCGGAGAACAACGCTGGCACCAGCACTCCGTTTCACTCGCCTTTTGGCCTCGACAGGATGACGCTGACACTAGCGTTCCGTCTCACTCTTCTCTGGTCGACAGAACGACGCTAATACACTAGCGTTTCGTCTCACGCTTTTCTTCTCAATCGGTATAACAACTACCAACACACGTGGGCAAACAACGGTAAGAGTTTCTCAACTCGTTTTCTTTGTGTTACGGCTTTCAAAGACTTTTCCTACGCCGGATTCATTTCTTCTTATACCTTTTCAAGAACTGTTTTTCCATCGACACACATGCATACATCACACACTTCACCATTCCACGTACACACACGTTCAATAAACGTTATTTGAACTACTTCATTTTGTTTATTAATTATTACTCCGCCTTTGCATGCAACATTGCTTGATTTACTAAACACGTTTATAGTCGGGGGAACACGACCCTCGATCCTAACACTACTCTATTTTTTAAATTTTTTTACTAAAAATGGTTCTGGTCGACTATGTTCAATTATTTATGAAAGACTTTCAAATGATATTTTGTCGACTTAGGACGAATTACTACAACTCAGCTTTGTATTAAAAGAGAAATAAATTTTTAGTTGCCTATTTTCAATCAATTATGGGGAAAACACTTAAGTGAAAAATAGTTAGAATGATCTACTCATGATATGCACATATTACACGTAAATAATTATGGTAATTCGAAAACAAAAACCAACTATAAAACTATATATTTAAAAATTGAAAAAGAATCGGAATCAGTAATTGCATCGGAATTTAGAACAGAATTCGTAATTGTATCGTCCCATCACTAGTCATGATGTATTTTCCGTGTATTTTTGACTGAGATATGCATAAAATAAGGACAAAAATGACACCTTAAAAAAATTAAAAATTTTCACGTATGCAAACCTTACAGGTTTTCAAGTTTTAGCAATTTTTATTTTTCTGCTATTTGCCAGGTTTCCTTTGAAATACAAGGGTCATGATGTATTTTCCATATATTTTTGACTGATTTTCTTTGATATATACATAAAATTAAGACAAAAAATTAATTTTAAAAAGATCGATAATATCCATGTATGTAAGTTTTAGCAATTTTAATTTTTCTGCCATTTGGAAGGTTTCCTTTGAAATACAAGTGTCATAATGCATTAAACTTGTATTTTTGACTGATTTTCTTTGATATACACAAAATAAGTACGAAAATGACATCTTTAAAAAATCGAAAATTTTCATGTCTATGGACCGTACGTTTTTTTTTTAGTTTTAGCAATTTTGATTTCTCTGTCATTTGCAAGGTTTCCTTTTAAATACAAGGGTCATGATGTATTTCCCATGTATTTTTGACTGATTTTCTTTTATATGAACCTAAAATTAAGACAAAAATGACACCTTCAAAAAATCGAAAATTCTCATGTACCCTGTTGTGTCAGGTTTTGTGATTTTTAGGCATTTTCATTTTTCTGTTATTTGCAAGGTTTCTTTTGAAATACAAGATGCATGATGTATTTTCCGTGTATGTATTATGAATACTTATATTTTTAACTGTTAGCTTCATGAATAATTAACTTTTTTCTGTTATATGTTTAAAAATAAAACAATGTCTATTTACTTTCAATCTGATCAAGTTTCTTTTTTAATCTGCAAGAAATCAAAGAAGATTTTGATTCTGATTTACCCAGCATGTCTGCAGTGGACACGAGTTTTTTTTTTTGGGGGGGGGGGGGGTAGCTAATTCTTTTTTTTTTTTTTTTTGGCTGAGCGAGATTTACTTTTGTCAAGCACATCCTGAGCAAAGGTCAGTTTTAAAGATCAAGAAGAAAAGGTTAATCTTTTTGGATTTCCTTTTACCAGATATCATTTTCTTGCTTTTTTATCCTTAGACTTCCTATAGTTTTGAAAACCATCAGATTTTAGCTGCCTAACACTTGGATGATATATATCAACATAAAGATGTGTGTGTTTCTCTATGTGTTTATATAAATATATATAAATTTAATGCATAAGTTTTGGACCTAACTTTATATATATATATATATATAAGAGAGAGAGAGAGAGAGAGAAATTATTCACTTTAACGCGCTATATATATAAAATTAGGTCCAAAACAAATGCATTTAATTTATATATATATATATATATATATATTATAATTTAAATTAGGTCCAAAAGTCGAGCACTGTCGGAGAGATTAAAAATAAACATTCACCTAAAAGCCTTGGTGCAATGCTCCAACTCTGTTGTTGAGTACTATAGAATGTTTAGATATTTATGCTCGCCACCTTTCAGTGTAAATATTACTTAATTTGTCCGTTATCACGTGACAATCTCTCGTGGCCTAATGGGACTAGGTGAACGCCTACAGATTCAAGGTGTCTGTATGAACCGGGTTTGCACCCTATGACCGTCTGAGATTGTTATTTCCCTGCACTGATGAGGACTGTAAGCTCGAAACGACATCGTACGTAGGTAAAATATTTAAAAAATAATTTAATATTATTTTTTTTATATATATATATATATATATATATATATATATATATACTAGCGGAGATTATTCATGTGTCAAATATGTTGGACATAAATGATAACTTTATTGATTTATTGTCTATG